>PITA01015762.1:0-48877 GCA_004023965.1 Spilogale gracilis | reverse complement strand
TACAGAGAGAAAGAGAGTGAGAGATACACACACAGAGACAGAGAGAGATCCAGAGATCTGTGGAGTTAGGTGCTATAGAGGCTTTGGTTCACATATGAGCCAGAGCAAAGAACCAGCACAAAGCAATGGTGTGAACCATTTCCAAGGCTGGAAATAGTAATTTTCCTACCAGCTAAAGTATTTTTGAAAGTAGTCTCAGACAAGAATTTTATTAGGGCTAAATTAGCCCTAAACTAAAGACAACTCTGGATCTGCCTTAACAAAACCTAAAAGCATGCCCTCAGAGGACCAAACCTATTACAAATAATTGCCTGTGAGAACAAAGTCCAATATTCTTTAAGGGAACACAAAAAAATCTAGCATGCAATAATATAGCAAGTTCGCAATGTATAGAATTCAATTAAAAATTTCCTGACATACAAAGAAGCAGGGAAATATGATCCATAACCAGTAAAAGCAATCAATACAAATAGACCCAAGAATGATCAAGGTGATGGAATTAAACAAGGACATTAAAATAGCTATTAAAAATATGTTCCACATGTTTTAGAAAAGAGAGGGAAACATGAAAAGTCTGAGAAATCTTTTTTAAAACTTTTATTAAAAGACCAAAATGAAAATATTTTTTCAACATATTAGACACAACTGAAGAAAAAATCAGTGAACATAAAGCTACAACAATAAGAATTATCCAAAATGAAGCAAATAGAGAGAAAATACTGGAAAAAATGGCCTGTGGTACAATATCAAAGAATCTAATATATATATATATTAGATTGTTCAAGAAGGAGAGGAAAATTTGAGGGTAGGGGTACGTTCAGAAAAATATTTGAAGTAATAATAACTTAAAATGTAAACAATTTTGATGAATACTATAAACATACTGACTGAAAAAAATGCAAAATAACCAAAAACAAACAAACAAAAACAAGTAGAATAAAAATAAAGGAAACCAAACCAAGTTATAATCTAATTGCTGAAATCAGTAATAAAGAGGAAAAAATTCTAGACCAGCCATAGGAAAAACACGATATGTATAAAGACATAAGGATGAGTACAGGTTTCTTTTTTTCTTTCCTTTTCTATAGATTTCTTGTCAGAAACTATGCAAGCCAAAAGATAACATAGCACATATTTATAAAAATATTGAAAAAAGGGGCGCCTGGGTGGCTCAGTTGGTTAGGCGACTGCCTTCGGCTCAGGTCATGATCCCGGAAAGCCGGGATCGAGTCCCACATGGGGCTTCCTGCTCAGTGGGAAGCCTGCTTCTCCCTCTCTCACTCCCCCTGCCTGTGTTTCCCATCTGGCTTTGTTTCTCTCTGTCAAATAAATAAAATCTTTAAAAAAATATATTGAAAAAAAAGACCACTTATGAAAATACAAAGTATGAAAATTCCTTTCAGAATAATGAAAGACAGTAAGAATTTTAAGATATGCAAAAGCTTAGAAAATTCATCACATTGGACTTTTGCCACTAGAAGTGTTAAGGAATGTGTGGCAGGAAAAAGGAAAATGGCACACAGGTGTCCACAGGAAGTCATGAGACACATCAGAAATGGAAATTATTTGGGTAAGTATAAAAGACCTATTTTACCTTAATCTTCTTTCTTGTAGAATTCCTTTATAAGATAGAAAACAGTTTAAAGCAAAACACAATAACTATTTTTTGTAGGATTTATGATTGAAATGTAGAAGTAAGGTAATTGACAACAACAGTACAAAGATTGAGAAGGGTAAATGGAAAATAGACTGGACTACTATAATAAAGTAATATATTATTGTTTGAAGGTGGACTATGACAATTAAAAATGTATTTTTTTAAATCTTAGAACAATCACTAAAAACAAAACAGAGGCCTTGCTAATAGGCCAACTATGAAGATAAAAGAAAGATCATAAAAATATTCAATTAAATCATAACGATGGCAGGAACAGAAGAAAAAAGAACAACAAAAAAAGAAAGAAAAAATAGCAAGATGATATAAAACCAACCATAACAGTACTTGCACTAACAGAAATGCTTTAAAGGATGGAGTGCTATTAATTAATATAACATAAAGCTGGTTTCAGAACAAAGAATATTATTAGGTTAAAAATGGTATATTTCCTAATAACAAAGGGATGAATTCTTCAAGAGCACATAACATTCTTAAATATGTATCCATCCAATAATAGTGCTTCAAAACACATGAAATAAAAACTCAGAAATTAAAGTAGATTAAAGTAGATCTATCTACTTGGAAGTTTCAATATCGCTTTCTCTGCAATTAATAGAGCAAGTCAAGAAGAAATCAGTAAGGATAAAGAAGCGCTGAGTAATATGATTAACAAACTCAACCGAAGGCTAATTGACTTCATTGAAAAACATTCCACCCACAAACATTCTCTTCAATAGGGAATATTCACTCAGAGGCCATTCTGGACACGCAGTTTAAGAAGAGAGAAATCATATAAAGTAGGTTTTCCGAACAAAACAGAAACAAACTAGGAATTAGTAACAGAAGGATATCAGAAAAATCCCAAATATTTGAAAACCAAACAATATCCTTTTGAATAATCCATGGATCAAAGAAGAAATCAGAAGACAGATTGGGAAACACTTTGAAGTGGATGAAAATGAAAACACAGCATATCAAAATTTGTGAAAAGCAGGTAAAGCCGTGCTTGAAAGAAATTGACAGCCTTACACAAAGAAATGAAGAAATCGCCTTTTCTGGATCTCTTTGCACAAGTGTCACAGCCACTATCCGTCTCTTGGGGGCTGGGATAATCCCAGCCTTGAGATGCATTCACAACGGGATGAAGTTAGGTCTGCAACAAAGTTCATGTGGTATCTGGTGATTCTGTTGAGAAGGCTGTGAGCCTCAAACGCAGACTAATGTAAAACACCTCATAGTATCTTCAGAAAAGTGCTTAAATGAGCGCATCGTGTGCCTAATGCATTTCCTCTGTCTTGCAGGTCCCCAGTGCAGACTCAGTGACACTAATGGTAGCTTTTATCCCCTCTTCCACTGTACCCATACCTTGCGCTGACAGGTGGTAACGCCAAGCACATTTTGTTTTCCCTTTAGGGTCTTGTTATTTCGGTTTTGTTTTTAAGTTAGAAAGGAGACAATTCGACACTTTTTCTTTTCGTCTTCTGTAATAGCTTTATTTGCTTTACAGTACCCACAAACAAAAGATGCTTTTTCCTGATGCTCTCTGGATAATGCACTCTAAAGAAGATTGCCAAACAGTAGAGGAATTTCTCAGATATCCACATGGGGACAGAAACTGGGGCCTAACATTTATTAATTGCTTCAGTACTTTCACACAGGAAGTTTATTGACCAGGCTCTTTGGTTCGTAATCTTCCACTCACCAGTCTTCTGGACTGGGTTCCTAGAATCTGCTTTAAGGATTTTCTGACATGCGGCCCCAAGCCTCTGCAGCTTGCCTGACATCACTGAAGAAGTCTTTGATTCACCAAACTCACAGAATTTGTCAGCCTTCTCCTGTCGGGTCACACTATGACCGTGGTCCCTCCTAGGCTGACCAAGTCTATCCAAGTTGCAAATCTGAAAATAAAACTGTTCTATTTTGTGCCTTTGAGTTGAGATAATAGTCTTATCAATGCCAACAGTGAATAGCTGAACATGAATCTATACTTTAAGTAGAAAAAAATGGGGAAAAGTTTAATTTGTTGGTGTCAGGGGTGCCATGGGAACAAGACTTTGAGAAAGGATTGGCTGCAAGAAGTTGCTTTGGAAATGCCTTCAGAATCAATCCCCCTGAGGGAGGAAAGGGAGCAGAACTGACCAGAGCGAGAATATAACAAATAACCACAAACTGTGTAGCTTTAAACAGCACAAATGTATTACCTTACAGTTCCATAGAAGTCTGACACGTGTCTCACTGGGCTAACATAAAAATGTCTTCCAGGATACTTGGTGTGGGATCAGATTAAAATAGACTATCCTTAGATTCTCCAGATTCCAGGAGAGCTCATCTCCTCTGGAAGCTCTAGGGGAGATTCCATTTTCTTGCCGTTTCCCAGCTTCTAGAAACCACTTGCCTCCCTTGGTTCCTGTCTCCTTCCTCCACTTTCAAATGCAGGCATAGCAGGTAGGGTAGACTCTTTCTCACCTGGCATTACTCTGGTCTCCTGTTTCCCTCTTCTACATCCTAGGTCCTTGTGATTGCTTTAGTTCCATTCAGATAATCCAGGGTAACATTCCTATCTTGAAGTCAGCTCATTGGCAACCTTAATTCTATGTGCAACCTTAATTCCTCTTTTCTATTAAAACTAACATATTCACAGGTTCCAGCGATTAGACTGTGGATATCTTTGGGGAGGGAGGGAAGCATTACTCTGCCTGTGTGGAGAAGCTAAAATAAATTAATTCATCCTACAGAGAAGACCCCTCAGAGTTGTGCTGGACTGGGACAATGTGTGTAAACCCCAGAGTGAATATGCAGTCGAGCTATGTTAATGGACTTAGAACATCATCACTCAGTGTATTTTTCTTAATACCAAGATATAATAAAAAAATTGAAAAATTGCTCTTCAGAGTTTTCATATTTTGTGACTATAGCTTTACATAATTTGTATAATTGAGAGTATGTCATAAGTAATAGAATCCATTTTTAATTAGGTATAAGGAAGGGATATACAGAAATCTCCATCTCTCTGAGCATCAGTTTTCTCATCTCTAAAATAAATATTTTTTGCTTTTAACTTGGGATATGTAACATATACATTCCCTAGCTTGTACTTGGGGAAATAATATTTGCTCAGTAAATTGCAGCTAATATGATAGGACATACTGTGGTATAATCCCAATTGTCGACTTGGCTATTCCGCTAAATGATTATAACTTACAAGATGTATTATTTATCATTTTATACTTAGTTCCCAGCACAGTGCCTGGCATGTAGCAATGACTTTATGCTTATTGGTTGGGCAACTGATTGATTAGGTGGCTAACTGAATAAATGAATGTCATTTCTATTCCTAATTTCTTATCTTAGCCTTCTCTTAAAAGTCTTCAGTAGCATCTTTTATAATATCTTTCTGAACTTTCCTGCTCAATGCAGGCTCTGCATTCCACCTGGACTCCACTCCTCATTTCCTACAATCTAAGGATAGTCTAATTTAATCTGATCCCACACCAAATTTCTTATGTCTCTCCTCCTTCCCTCCCCCTCTAAACCCAACCCAGGTATGAAGGTCCAAATTGAGTCCCACCTTCCCATGAAGACTTCCCACTTTACTGTTCTTCCCAGGAGTCTGTCCAGTTTGAATTCTCATTTTCCTACACATCTGCAACCCTCATTTTGCACTTAATATACTAACTTGTGTCTTTGCTTGTGTATTATCTTGTTCATCGTAAGGAGATGAGATGTCTCTAAATGCTTTTAAAGCAGGAAGTGCAGTTTACATCCTCTTTCATCTATCCCAAGATGCACTTCTGCACATGTTGGCACCTCTGATATCAGAACACGTCTTACAATCAGTGGCAATGAGGATCATCAAGGTCTGAAATCCCCATGTTCTTTTAGAGACTGAGGCTTGCTTCCGTCAGAAACCACCGTTCTGAAACCGCTTTCAATTAAATTTGTGTTTTATATTCAAACCACAAAAATGAGTGAGTACCAGCTTTACATTTGTCAGTGGAGACTTTTTTTCCTTCCCTCATGCAATGGCAAGATTGAAACATACAACTTCCCTTGTGCTTTTCTGACTGTCAGGTTTATTTCTTGTTTAGGCCTTAAAACAAACAAACAACAAGAAAAAAACACCCCTATTTATTTAGGGGAGCCTGGGTGGCTTAATCGGTTAAGCCTCTGACTTTTGATTTTGGCTCAGGTCATGATTTCAGTGTCATGAGATCAAGCCCCACACGGGGCTCCATCCCCAGCAGGGATTCTTCTTCTCTCCGGTTCTCTCTCCCTCTGCCTCTTAGTTTATTTTATTCTTTTTTTAAAAAGATGTATTTATTTGAGAGAGAGCGCACATGTGAGTGTTGCAGGCAGGGGCAGAGGGAGAAGGAGGGATAGAATCCTTAAGCCGACTCCTCCCGGAGTGCAGAGTCTGATGCCCGGCTTGATCGCACCACCCTGAGCTAAGCCAAAACCAAGAGTCTTACACTTCATTGAGTGAGCCACTCAGGAAGACTTATTTCTTGTTAACTCTTGTATGGACTATATAGCCCTTGTCTCAACCTAAGGTAGGGTCTCCTATTACTCATACCCCACCCTGGGCACTTGTTCCATAATTGAAAATAAAGTAATGATTCATATTACAAGTGGTGGCATCTTAGAGTCAATTAAATATCATATCATTTTGTATTCCCCAAGTACTTGGCCTAATGTAATTAGATTAATATGCATGCTAAATGGCATTAAAGTCACTCTAGATGTTCTTTCTCTTCTTTTTCCACAACCTCTGTCAAAGCTGTTGCATTTCACTTCTTTAACAATCTGGATATTGGGTAAAGGGCTGGAGCCAGTAGAGAGTAACACAGATAACTTTTGCAGTCTTTGAAATCAGGCTGCTGGGTTTGTATCTTGGCCTTTGCTCCTTCTAGCTCTAGTACCTCAGATGTATATCTTAACCTCTCTAACCCTTAATTGTCTCATTGGTGGAATGAGAATAACAGCATTATTGCAGAGGGAAGACATGAGGATTCATTGAGAGACTCACATACAATGTTCAGCCTAGTTCAACGGTTAATGTGATGTTGGTTGACTCAGTGTTAGCATATTTTAGTCAAATAATACATAAAAGTCCTTCATATATACCAACAAAAATGGTATTTCCTGAGATCTTACTATGTCTCAGCCAATCATCTGTGCCTCCATTTCCTCATCTGACAGTGGGGAGAATTAATAGTACTGATCTTCTAATGATGTTCTGAGAATTGAGACAGTACATTTGAAAATGCTCAGTATACTGCAAGGCACATGGGGTTTTGTTGGCACCTCAGTGCATTACCTTATTCCATCCCCCACAGGCCTTTAAAATTGGGGTTCTGGGGCGCCTGGGTAGCTCAGTCAGTTAAGCGTCTGCCTTTGGCTTAGGTCATGATCTCAGGGTTCTGGGATCGAGTCTTGATAGGGCTTTGTGCTTGGCGGGGAGCCTGCTTCTTCCTCTCTCTCCACTGCTTTCTCTGCTTGTTCTCTCTCTCTTTCTCTCTTTCTGGTAAACAAACAAATAAATAAATAAAATCTTAAAAAAAAATTAAATGGGCGCTCTTGTTGCCCCAGTTAGACGACCAGTACTGGAATAAATTGCTCAAGCACACACAGTTAGTGTTGTCTGAGTTAGGATTCAAGCCCAAGTCTGTCTGAGATGAGGGTTTGAGAGCTACATCATTCTGTTTGCCAGTGGAAAGTGTGAAATGTGCCTTGCCATTTGAAGCTTTTTCTGCTCAACATACACCCGAAGTGTGTGTACTCTCTATCACACATGAACATAAAAGGAGGCACTGAAAGTGACATGGAGTCATTTTCTGAGCTGGGATATGGGTGAGATTAAAAATATGGTTGCAGTTTAAACTGAGAACATATGGGTATGATTTAAATGGGAATTTAGCAAGTTGAAGAAAATGAGCAAGCAATAAAGAGAAAATTTTAAGTAGAAACTTCTGTTTTTCCTGAGCTTTTATAACAAATGGCTTACCAGAAATCTCTTCCCTTTATCATCCCTGCAGCCATGTCAATAGAGTGCAATAGTTGCTTTTCTCCACCTAGCGCGCCTTTTTATGTTTCCAGGGTCATGATAAAAGTCTATCATGGCTTTTCAGTAAATGGGTGCTTTTCTTGCATGATTAAATGATCCCTTTATCTGCCTAGTACTTTCAAACCAGACCAGAGAAGAATAATTGCCTAGAAATTTCTTGTTCATCATGTATCCTTGAGAATAATAATGGAGCATATTAGTAATTACCCTGTTAGAATTTATAAGGCAGTAGGAAGCATTAGTAGGTAATTACCGAGTTTTCCAATCTCCTGAACTTCAACTTCAGTACAAAGCCTTTAAAAATGCCCATATTTTATAATAATTAATCTTGAAGAATGCTAGATCTTTCTACAGGTAAATTGACATTTATATTTGAAGAATTAATGGCTTCAAATTTGTATATTATTTCCCATATAATTATTTGGGAACCTGTAACTATAAGAATGCTAGCTCAGATAATTTGGGAATTTTATTTATTAGTTATTACTAAACATTAAATATCAAAAATAAATAAATAAACATCAAATAAAGTTCTTTTAGTATATGAAGGCACTACCAATACCTCCTGAAACTACTTAGGATTTCATTCATTCACTCAGTCATAAATTCACTTAATACATTTAGACTGAGCATTTAGGATGTACTAGCCAGTGTAGCCAGTCGGACATTGCAATGAAAAGGACAAGGTCCTTACTCAAATCAGGTCCACAGTTTGATGGGACACAGTTTTTCATCAAAACAATCAATAAGAAAACACTAGATAACAATAAATGTTCTGCAGAGGGTTGAAACAGGGAGGCCAGGTAGCAGTTAGCATTTATTACATTCTTACTGATCAGCTGTTATTATCAAGAGGAAATAAAACAAGTAAATCATAAATTTTGCCTCCTAAAAACTTATAGTCACGCAGTCTATTGCACATATACAAGAATAGCATATGGGTGTGAATGTCATAAGAAAAGTGTGCATAACGTGTAGAGAAGACAAATGTCAGAAGACATGCTTCAAAAAATGAGGGCAAGGAGAGGAGGCTTTATAGGAATAGGATAATGTATTACGTGAGTCTTTCAGGATGGGTGGGATCCCACAGGTGGGACAATGAGGAGAATGAGAAAAGGCATTTGATAGAATCAATGCATGTGAGCCAGGCAACAGAGTAGGTGTGTTAGGGAGAAGAGCAAGAAGTCTTATTGGATGGAATACACAGAATGACTGCAGGCAGTTAGGATGCAGAGGGACCACAGAGGAAGACATTTTGAAACTTCATTTGCACAGTTCCACTTGACTAGATATCCGGTATAAATCCTTCTCCCAAATTCAAATATTGCAAGGTTCAAATCAAATGACAGCTTCGATATATCATATATAATGAACATATATGTAAATAATTTATACGTGAATAATAATACATATATGAATAAATATATACTTATACTTGTTAAGTGTCTAATCCAGAATAAGCATCTCTCTTAATGCCTGAATGCCTTTTATTTTCTTCTCAATTCCTTTAATGATTTACGTGTGATACTGCTTGTTATATCTGTGACATTATAGTTGACCAGAAGCCAACAAACTTTCACTACAGGTGAGATACCTCTGTAAATATTTTTGACTTTGCAAGTCTATGTAATCTGTGTCACCACTATTCAACTCTGTCATCTAGCATGACAGCAATCATAGACAGTATGTAAATTCATAGGTGTAGCTGTGTTCCAGTAAAACTTTATTGATAAGAACTGGCAGCTGTAGATGGACTGTAAACTAGTGAAGGCAGGATCCATATCCGCTCACTTACAGCGCAGTTTTATACAATGGGAACAGGATGAATAGTTGTAAGTTGAATAAAGTCATATAATACTTGACATCTTTTAAGAAATTTTTTAGCAGGATGCCTGGGGGGCTCAGTGGGTTAAAGCCGCTGCCTTCGGC
The DNA here is from genome assembly GCA_004023965.1 of Spilogale gracilis. Lineage (NCBI taxonomy): Eukaryota > Metazoa > Chordata > Mammalia > Carnivora > Mephitidae > Spilogale > Spilogale gracilis. The sequence continues at coordinate 39,227 of PITA01015762.1, read as the reverse complement.
TCAGATCATGAACTCAAGTTCCTGGGATGGAGGCCCACATTGGGCTCTCTGCTCAGCAGGCAGCCTGCTTCCTCCTCTTTCTCTGCCTGCCTCTCTGCCTACTTGTGATCTCTCTCTCTGTCAAGTAAATAAATACAATTTTTTTTTTAAATACAATTTTTTTAAAAAGAGAAATTCTTTAGCAGTATCTTCTGAACTCTATCCACTGACCCCTCATAACTGATAACCAAATAGCTGGTTAGATTAGTACACTGTGGATCCAGTTTATGGACCGGACTAAGTACTTTATAGCCCACTCATTTCTGCCATGTTAATAAGAATTATTAGTATCACTGCAAAGTAACAACTATTTAATCAAAATTATCCTATAATTAGTTGACCCAAATGGTATACACCTCTGTTTGTTTTTTCTATTCATTCAGACATGAGTAATTTAGAGAATAATTGAGATTACCATGTCATCATCAGGTGAATACTTGCTTAAAGTATATTTAATAAATGTATCAAAATTCCAGCTGAATACTGGCAAGGGATATGAGACTGGAGCTAGGACCAGAGAAACTACAGTGTGGCTTGGGGAAAGAGGGAGAGAAAAACAAACTGGGAAGTCCCAGGATGAGGACCATGGGCTCAGAAGCCACGCTGACCCCCAGGACTGGGTAGGGAGAAATATCAGATACTCCAGTGTCCAGCCAGATAGTTGAAAATAGATCTGCCAGAATTGGAGGGACCTTGCAAAGCAGCCAGAGGAGTGGAATTGAGGGGCCAGGATGAAAGGATGTTGAGGATGAGGCCATTTCTGAGAAGTGTTTTTCAGTCATCAGTAAAAGTAAGAGGGCAGATTTGGCAGTGACAAGAGATAAGAGGGTAGGAATAAGATCAACTCTTCATAGAAAGTACCCACCACGAACATAAACCGACTCTGTAGAGTTGTCAAGACCTCTAGATCACTTGTGGAGGGAGCTGGCTATTGCCCTTCTTTTCTTTCCTCTTTTTAGGAAAAAAAAGGGAATGTTTTGATATTCTAAAAAATGTTTCATATCCAGGAAATGGGCAAAAATGACTTCCTATTGTGAATACACTCTTATAGTGTAAACTTTTATGGTAGGAATTTTCATTTCTTCAATATTGAAAATTGATGAAGTTAAACATAATAATTTGAATGAAAATATGATTTTTTAAGTTTTTATTTAAATTACAGTTTGTTAACATATAGTGTAATATTAGTTTTGGTGTGTAATATGCTGATTCAAGGCTTCCATACTGAAAAAAACCCCAACTATATATATGTATGCATGAAATATACATATAATATAAATATATATAATATTAAAAACTATGTATGTATGTAATGATTGTTTTATGTATCTCTTATTGCTTCTATGCCTAAAAACTTAATAACATTTTCATATTATAAACTTACAGGACAGTATAAGTTCAATGAAATAAATTTCAGTGAGAAAAAAACACTTATGAATTCTACATAACTTTTCTTCACTTAAACTATGTTTTTTAAGTATATAAAATGTGACAGTAACTATGTTTACCAAAACTTGAGGTCCAGTACAATAACTAGAAATGATTTTGTCTCAAACTAAATGTGAAGGCCTAGTAAAGTTACAGAAGCTTTATGACTTCTTTGTGTTTTAATCATAATCTTGCCAATCTGTCTATAGGAGTTACAAAAAATAAGATGCCTGAAGATTGAATATACATTAAAGAGAGATTTTCAGATATTCTTTTGAGTAGTCTTTTGTTTTTCTTTTATTGAAAGCGAGTGAGAGAGAGGGAGAGTATGAGCAGGGGCAGAGGGCGGGGTAGAGAGAGCGGGAGAGAGAAAGAATCCCAAGCAGGATCCTGTCCAGCACAGACCCTGACATAGGGCTCCATCTCGTGACCCTGAGGTCATGCCCTGAGTGAAAATCAAGAGACAGACACTGAATCAACTGAGCCTCCCAGGCACCCATGAATATTCTTTGAATCAAAAGAAGAACCATGTGATCTTAAATTATAATTCTGATTCTTAGTATTATATTAACATTTTAATGCAGGTGATAATCTCAGTCTACAAACTCACTTATACTACAAAAGCATTTTTTCTGACATTTCTCCAACAACATAATTTGCATTTTAGAGAGCGCACTCTGTGGCCTGCTTGAAAGCTTAATCTTAAATTAAGGTCTTTCCCCATCCATTTTTCCAGAATGGTGACTGTGTTGTACGCATTTCCTTGATGCCGATAACTCAGGTTGGAAATGGAAGGAATAGGATGGAATTTGTTGACATCTTTTGTCATCCATGGACTGACAGCCACCAACATGCCCTTCTCCCTTCTGTTCATTTGCTCTTTGCTCCTGCTGAGACTTTAAGATCCTGACCATGACCTTTCTTCCCCATCATTAGCTCACTGTGCCAAGCTTGTGTGACTCTAGGGCAGAACAGATATTCCCCTGCTCCCATACTGATCTCCAGACAATCTCCCTAGACATACCATGCAACATTGTTCTCTTCTGAAAACTTATTGACACTTTCTCTGTAAAAAGTACAGTGTAATTATTGGATAAAAAAAAAAAAAGACTACCTCAGATTACAGATTTTCCTGTCATGTCTCTTCCTAAGAGAAAAAAAACAGGCCTAACTTCAGCATATTCTTCCTTTATTACTTTTGCCTTTTGGGTCTGTATTTTAACTTTATGTTCATATTCAGTTACATGTTCTATAATCTTATAAAAATATCTCAAATTTCACCATCTCCACCATCTCCTAAACCCCTAGAAACCACTAATCTCTTCTCCATCTCAATAATTCTGTTATTTCACAAATGATGTATCATTTTTGACAAGGATGCCAAGATAGTTAGGGGAGAAAGAATAGCCTTTTCAACAAAAGACCTTGAAAAACTAGATATCCACATACAATTGATAAATAATAAGTAAGTGATAAAGTTGGTAGTTCCATGTTTGTTTTTTTTAAGAAAAAGTCAAAAACTTTACTAGAGTAACCATACTATGTTACCTTGCTGCCAACACTGCATAAATAATCCAGTTTATCTGCATTCTCAGCAGCCTCTGGCATTGTCACTCTCATTTTAATGATTCTGATAGCTGCCTAGTGACATCTCATTGTTGCTCTAGTTTATACTTCCTTAATGATTAAGAACATTGAATATCTTTTCATGCATTTTCATGCCATTTTTATATCCTATTTTGTGAAATGTCTCTTAAGTCATTCTGTCCTTTTTTTTCTAATTGGATTGTTTGTTTTGTTTTTACTTTTGAATTTTTAGAATTCTCTTTAGAGTCTAGATATTAACCCTTTGTGAGATATGTGGTTTGCAAATGCTTTCTCTCAGAATGTAGCTTGTCTTTTCACCCTCTGAAAGGGTCTTTTTAGGTCAAAACTTCTTACTTTTCATGAATTCTACCTTCCTAATTGTTTATTTTATGGATTACGCTTCTCATGGCAAGTCCAAGAACTCTTTACCTAGATCGTAAAAATTTTCTCTAAAGTTTTTGTCCAAAAGTCATATAGTTTTAAACAATGCATTTATTGGGACACCTGGGTGGCTCAGTTGGTTAAGCGACTGCCTTCGGCTCAGGTCATGATCCCGGAGACCGGAGATCGAGTCCCACGTCAGGCTCCCTGCTCAGCTGGAAGCCTGCTTCCCCCTCTCTCACTCCCCCTGCTTGTGTTCCCTCTCTGGCTATGTTTCTCTCTGTCAAATAAATAAAAAAGTCTTTAAAAAAAAAACACAATGCATTTATGTATTGATATCCATGATTTATTTAAGTTAATTTTTCCATTTATCTGAAATATAATTTGAACTTTATTGCTCTTCTTGTTTTTGTTTTTGCCTATGGATATCTAAATATTCAGGAACAATTTGTTGAAAAACTATCCTGTCTCCATGTAATTGCTTTCGCACGTTAGTCACAGATCTGTTGGGCATATTTGTATGTGTCTATTTCTGGATTACTTTCTCTGTTCTATTGGTCTCTGTGTCTATGTGATCTACTTGGTTCCAATGATCTGTGGGTCTGTCATTCTGCCAACACCACACTCACGGTTTTTGTACCTATATAATTTGAAATTGGATAGAATGATTCCTCCTATTAAATTCTTTCTCAAGATTGTTTTAGTTGTTTTAGGACACATATATTTCCATAAAAATTTTAGAATGATTTTGCCTGTACCAAAAAAAAAATCTTGCTGTGATCATAGTAGGAATTGCAATGAACATCTATATCAATTTAGAGAGACACACTATATATTTATTTAGGTCTTCTCTGATTTCCTTTATCCATATTTTATAAAGTCCTTTACATGAATCATTAGATTTCACCTGAGTCTTTAATTTTGGGGAATAGTTATAAATGAAATCTGTATTTAATTTCAATACCTATGTGTTTATTGCTAATATATAGAAATACAATTGATTTTTGTGTGTTTATTTTGTCTTCTTTGATCTTACTAAAGTTGCCTGTAATTTCTAGGGGTTTTTATGTAGTTACCTTGTGAATTTTTTTGCCTAGACCTTCATACCCTCTGCAAATATGGACAGTTTTATTTCTTCATCTCTGATCTTTTCTCATCTTGTACTAACTGGATATTCCAGGACTATGTCAAATAAGAGTGGTTAAGAGTGACCATCATGTATTAATCCTCAATCTTAGAAAGAAAGCAGAGTTTTTCACTATTATGTATTAGGTCAGCTGTAGGTATTTTGTAGTTGCTGTTGATCAAGCTAAGAAACTTCTCTTTTATTCCTATTTTTATGACAGTTTTTTAAAATCATGAATTAGGTGTTGAATTTTCTTTCAGATGTTTTTTCTACATTGATGAAAAGGTCATGTTATTTTTCTTCTTAATCTATAAATATGGCGGATTATATTAAATGATTTTAAAAATTAGACAAGGATTACATCTTTGGAATGATCCCCACTTGTTTGTGGTATATAATTTTTATATCTATTGCTTTAATTTATTTTGCTAATATTTTCTTAAGGATTTTTGCATCTGTACTCAGTGATATTAATCTGTAGGTTTCTTTTCTCTTTTGTCTTTTGTTTCGGTTTGGCTTTAGTGTCAAGGTATTATTAGCTTTATATAATGAAGTGTCAAGTGTTCCCTCCTCTTCTATTTACTGGAAGAGACTGTACAGCAATGCACTAAATTCTTCATGCATTATTGGAATTCTCTAGTGAGGTCATCTGAGCCTGGAGATACCTTTATGAGGAACTTTTTTTTTTTTAATTGTTACTAATTTTTTTTTCCCCAGTGTTCCAAGATTCATTCCCCATTCCCCACACCCAGTGCTCCACGCTTTAGGTGTCCCCAGTACCCACCACCAGGCTCTCCCATCCCTCCACCCCCCTCCCTCCAAGTCCCTCAGTTTGTTTCTGTGTCCAAAGTCTCTGTTGTTTCATTTCCCCTCCCTAGATTACCCTAGTTCCCATTTACTTTCCTTCTCCCACTGTCCTCCAGGTTACCCCTCATGCACCGCAAGTAAGTGAAACCATGTGATACTTGACTTTCTCTTGGCTTATTTCACTCAGCATAATCTCTTCCAGTCCAGTCCATGTTGCTACAAAAGTTGGATATTCGTCCTTTCTGATGGAGGCATAGTACTCCATTGTATATATGTACCACATCTTCTTTATCCATTCATCTGTTGATGGGCACCTTGGCTCTTTCCACAGTTTGCAGCCGCTTTGGAAAACGGTGTGGAGATTCCTTAAAAAATTAAAGATAGAGCTACCCTATGACCCTGCAATTGCACTACTGGGCATTTACCCCAAAGATACAGATGTAGTGAAAAGAAGGGCCATATTCACCCCAATGTTCATTGCAGCAATGGCCACAATCGCCAAACTGTGGAAAGAGGAACTTTTTTTAAATTTTTATTTTTTCCATAACCCAGCCACCCTATCCCTCCCCACCACTCCCCAGCAACTCTCAGTTTGCTTCCTGAGATTAAGAGTCTCTTATGGTTTGTCTCCCTCCCTGGTCCCATTTTTTTTCATTCCCCCCCCCTACCCTCGCAAACCCTCCACCCTGCCTTTCAAATTACTCATATCAGAGAGATATATATGATCATTGTCTTTCTCTGATTGACTTATTTCACTCAGCATAATACCCTCCAGTTCCATCCACATCATTGCAAATGGCAGAATTTCATTCTTTTTGATGGCTGCATAGTATTTTGGGTGAACTTTTTAAATTAAAATTTCAATTTCCTTAATTATTATTGAGCTATATCTATTTCATATTATGTGCATTTTGACAGCTTGTATTTTTCAATGAATAGGTTCATTTTTGTCTACGTTATCAAATTTATATGTGTAGACTTGTTTGTATATTCTCTTATTACTCTTTTGATGTCTACAAGATCTATAGTGATATCTCATGTTTCATTTCCAATATTGGTAACTTGTATCTCCTCTTTTTTTCTTCATCGATCTAGAGTATCTTCAATTTTATTGGTGTTTTCAAAGAATCAGTTGTTTTTCATTTATATATTCTTCACATGTGTTGTTTGTTGCATGCACACTTAAAATTACTATATTTTCTTGTTACATGAACACTTTTATTAAAGAATGCCCCTCTGCTACCTGGGTGGCTCAGTTGTTAAGGTCTGCCTTTGGCTCACGTCATGATCCAGGAGTCCCAGGATCAAGCTCCACATCAGGCACCCTGCTCTGCCGGAAGCCTGCTTCTCCCTCTCTCACTCCCCTGTTTGTTTTCCCTCTCTAGCTGTGTTTCTCTCTGTCAAATAAATAAATAAAATCTAAAAAAAAAAAGAATGTCCCTCTGATATGTCTGATTAATCTTTGCTCTGAAGTCCACTTTCTATGATAGTAATATAGCTACTCCTCCTTATCTTTTTTTTTTTTAAGATTTTGTTTATTTATTTGACAGAGAGAAACACAGCGAAAGAGGGAACACAGGCAGGGAGAGTGAGAGAGGGAGAAGCAGGCTTCCCACCGAACGGGGAGCCCGATGTGGGACCTGATCCCGGGTCCCCAGGATCATGACCTGAGCCTAAGGCAGACGCTTAACGACTGAGCCACCCAGGCGCCCCTCCTCCTTATCTTTTATTAACGTTCCTATAATACATCATTTTCCTTCCTTTTACTTTCAAACTGCCTTTATTCCTACATTATGAAATTTTTGTACAGCGTATATAATTGGGTCATTTTTTAAAATTTATTTTTGGAGGATTCTTAGGTTCATAAGAAAATTAAGCAGAAAGCACAGGAGTTACCATGCAGCCCTTACTCCCCCCTCACACATAACCTCCCCACTGTCTATATCCTGCACCAAAGTGGTATGTTTGTTGCGATCAAAGACCCTAAGTTCACACATTATCTCCTAAAGTCCGTATTTTACATTAAGGTTTATTCTTGGTGTTGTATATTTTATTACTATTATAAATATTTTCTCCATTATATTATCACACATAAATTTTCACTATTTTCAACACTGTCTATTCTCTACCTATTCATCCCTCTCTTACCCCAACCCTTGACAATCACTGATAACTTTACTTTCTCAATATTTTTGCCTTTTCCAAAATATCATATATTGGTATCATAAAGTGTTCTGTTCCATTGATCTACTTATCTATTCTTTCACCAGTATCTTACTGTCTCAATTACTGTAGCTTTACAGTAAGTCTTGAAGTTGATTGGTGTCAGTCTGCCAAATATGTTCTTCCACTTTAATAGTGTGTTAACTATTCTGGGTCTTTTGCCTCTCCATATAAACTTTAGAATTAGTTTGTCAAGATCCACAAAAATAAGTTCCTGGTATTTTGATCAGAATTGCATTCAATCTATAAAGTTGGGAAGAATTGACATCTTGACAGTATTGTCTTCTTATCCGCAAACATGGAATATCTCTCCATTTATTTTGTTTTTTGATTTCTTTCATCAAAGTTTGGGTTATGTATAATCCATTCTTCCAATCTTTGTTTTTTAATTGATGTGTTTTGATCACTTACTGAAATTACTGACATTAGGTATAAAACCTGTTATTTAAATATTGTCCTGTCTCTTCCCTTTGTTTTTCATTTCTGTATTTTCTTTTACCTGCCTTCCTATGAGTTTATTTTACCTGCCTCTTTGGTGGCAGTCCCCTCTGTGGGACTATTTTTTTTTAATTCCACTCTGATTTATATGCAGTGTTTTTAAGTGTGTCTCATTTTGTAGAAATTTTAGTGGTTATACTAGATATTAAATTATACATACAAAGCATATCAGTCTACTGGTGCCAAACATCTACTGATGCAAAGTATAGAACATTTTATCTTTCTTTATACTGTTTACCCTTCCCCACTTACAGTTGTCTTACGTGTTTCCTCTATATACATTGAGAACCATATTAGACAGTACTAGAATTTTTCTTCAACCATCAAACATAATTTAGGAAACTCAAGAGAAGGACAAAATCTGTTAAGTTTAGCCATATTTTTCTGCCATATTTTTCTTCCTCCTTCATGTTGGGATTTTTTTTTTCTTTTATTACGTTTAGAGTATTTCCTTTACCATTCCTTTAGTAAAGTAAGCTCCTAATGAAAGCTTCTCCCATTTTTCCTTCATTTGAAAATGCCTTGATTTCCCTTTTATTACTGAAGTATATTTCCACATGATGTAGGATTCTATGTTGACAGTTCTTTATTCACACTTAGAAATGTTTTGTTACTTCCTTCTAGCCTCCATAGTTTCTGACTAAAAAAAAAAAAATCTGCCCTTTGAGTTTTTTTGCCCCTGTAAGATGTTGCTTCTCTCTTGTTGATTTCAATGTTTGTTTTTTTTGTTTTTGTTTTTTGTCTTTAGTTTTCTCAAGTTTATGTGTCTTTTGGGTTTTTTTCCTTGTGTTTATCTTGTTTGATATTCACTCAACTTCTTAAATCTATAGGTTCATGCTTTTGCTAAATTTTGGAAGCTGTCTGTCATTATTTCTTCAAATACTTAGCATATTTGTAGGGTAAGCATATTTGTTCTTAAGAGTGGATCAGAGGGATGCCTGGGTGGCTCAGTTGGTTGAGCGACTGCCTTCAGCTCAGGTCATGGTCCCGGAGACCTGGGATCGAGTCCCACATCGGGCTCCCTGCTCGGCGGGAAGCCTGCTTCTCCCTCTCTCACTCCCCCTGCTTGTGTTCCCTCTCTGGCTGTGTTTCTCTCTGTCAAATAAATTAAAAAAAAAAAAAAGAGTGGATCAGAAAGGCAAGGTTGGTTACAATGAGGTGGGGGAAATAGGGAGTTATTGCTAATGGATATGGAGTCTCTTTTGAGAGCTATGGAAATGTTCTGAAATTAGGTTGTGGTGACGGTTATACAACTCTAAATGTACTCAAAACTACTGAATTATATACTTCAAATGGATGACTTTTTAAAAAATATTTTATTTATTTATTTGAGAGAGAGAGAGTGAGTGAGAGAGACCATGAGAGGGGAGAAGGTCAGAGGGAGAAGCAGACTCCCTGCGGAGCTGTGAGCCCAATGTGGGCCTCGATCCCGGGACTCCAGGATCATGACCTGAGCTGAAGGCAGTGGATTAACCAACTGAGCCACCCAGGAGCCCCTGGATGACTTTTCTTTTATGTGAATTATGTCACAATAAAGCTGTTTTTTAAAAAGTCGCATAAGGCAAAGACATTAAAATAAAAAAGAAAATAATACAAAAAGAGTTTTGGTAGATGTTACACAGTGGAAGGTAGGCATTTTTTAACATAACTTAAAAATTGCAACATAGATTTGGGAACAAACTCCTAATATTGAATGTGCAGGAAACATCTGATAAGAATAACCCAAAGAATGGAAAGGCAAGCATAAAATGTTACTTTAGTTTTCTCGTCATTCCAGATAACATCCCTATTTATTATTTTTGGTCTAATTACTAAGTGGCAATAAATACATATTAGTTAACCATCTTTTAGAAAATTGCTTTGCTATATGCTCTACTGATTAAGAATTCATACTTCAGTGTCTATCTGAGGGAAAATCCTGGTTCTATATACTAATACTAATTATCTCAATGTAGGTAAAATCACTCAACTTTACCTGACCTCATTTCCTCATCTGTGAAATGAGTATAATAATACTATCTACTTCATAGGGTGATTTTCAGGATTAAATGGGTTAACCTATGTAAAATGTTTAAGAGTATCTGGTACATAATCAGGTTTTAGTAAGATCAATGTGTTATCTTCTCAGAAATCATCTTATTTTACCTAGTTTCCTGCCAAAACATTATTCTCTGTCATTTGACAAAATATTGACAAAACATTAGTCTGTCACATATGACAAAACTGCTTTTAATGTTCAGTTGTCATACTGAGCATTCTGCCATTCAACTGATATTTAAGATACTGTTTTTGAGATAGTGGCATTTTGCAAATGAAGGAGAAATCCCGGGAATAAAGAAACCACACACTCAATTCTTTAGAAATGAATGTTGGAATAACTAATGTACAGTTAGGAGCAAATGTTGCTTCATTTTTAATTTGATATGATTAATACTAAGAAATTATTTCAGCAGGTAGAATATATAAGAAAACTAGAAAGGGCACTTCATCTTGGCACAGGGTTTGTTTTGGACTCTTTTCTTTATTTTTTTTAAAGACTTTATTTATTTATTTGACAGAGAGAGAGAGAGACGTGAGAGAGGGAACACAAGCAGGGGGAATGGGAGAGGAAGAAGCAGGCTTCCTGCCAAGCAGGGAGCTCCATTCAGGGCTTGATCCCAGGACTCTGGGATCATGACCTGAGCTGAAGCAGACACTTAATGGACTGAGCCACCCAGGTGCCCCTGCTTTGAACTCTTAAGAGGCAGATTATGCAGAATTTACTCAAACCTGCATTCAGTAGAGAGCTTGTGGGGGAAGCTGTATAGTGGCTTCTGGGGCCACACAGTACTTGAACTAAGTCTTGATGAACTCATCTGAATGCCAAATAAATAAAACATGTGAACTGAAAGAATTATTAAATGCCAAGTAGTCCAATCTCCATAGCGGATATTCGGAACAATTGATATAAAGGGGAAATAATCAGTACATGTATTATGCACTACATTTCTAGCTGTCCCAATTTGACATTATTGTTGTCACAAGAGTGTTTAAGTTTCATGGCATTGCAAAGTTCTATAGACAAGTGAGAACACGTATTAAGACATTTTCAAATCGGAGCTTTAAAATCTCCCCTACCTAGCTACAATTTAAAATATAATTTTAACATTTTTATATAGGATTTTAAGAGAGAATTGTGCATAATGCTGGTTCTTCTATGAACTGTTGCTTCTTTTTATGAGCTGGCAGGAGGAAGGCGTGAACTGTATTAACTCATCAGTACTTCATGGGTATAACTGCTGTAATTTCCACTGTGTAACCGAGATGTACCTATTGCAGTCTTTTCCTTTTGTTTTTATTTAAATTCAAAGCCAACATATAGTATATCATCAGTTTCAGCTGTAGAGTTCAGTAATCAATCCGTCAGTTGCGTATAACACCCAGAGCTCATCATATCACATTCAGTGTTTTCAATGTGTCAGACAGGTGGTAAGCCTTGTTCAAGGCAAGAATATTAGTCCTAAAGCTATGAGATTTTCAAACTGTTTCTTACTTGAACTATTGAAACACTAAGTCATATATTTTTTTTACATTAAAGTGATCCTAGAGACAACAAAGTGCATATATATATTCTGTGGACTTAAAAATTATGTACAAGCAGAAAAAATGAGTGAATCCTGTGTGAAGAAGGTGGATAATGTTCCTACATTTAAAGGGTTAAAATCAGCCTGTACAGCTTTAACAACACGGGGAATGGCAGAGTTTGGTCACAGATGTCACTACCAAAACATTCTTCTTTTAGATGCCATGGTAGCTGGGTTCCTCTACCCCTAGAGAGATCTATATAAAAACAACTATGCACATAAGTGATTCACTTGAGAACTATTTGAGACCATGGCAATCAGTAAGACTGGGGCTGAGTTCTCTGTTCCAAGAGCAAATAAATGATTCAGCACCCTCTGCCTTCCCTTCCCTTTATTATGTTCACCTAAAACTCTTAATGACAAGAGATGATTTACAGTAGCAAGACTAAGGGCCTTTAGGAAATTGAGCAGAAGGAGGCTGATATTAGGATCCATTCCCAAAGAACCAAAGCAAATATCCATCTGCAGATAGGTGAGAAACAGGATCGTGAGAAGTCCTCGTACACCTTATTAAAGTCAGCTCTCTGAATCCTACTGCCCATATATTCTGCTTTTAGCTGGCATGAGATGGGGATAAAGGAATCTGCTTGAAGACCACCCCAGGGGATGCTGATCAAGCCAGGCAGTTGAATGGGCTAGTCGATGAACTCTCTAAGTAAAGTAATAGAAAAAGCACTGGCTTCTACTACTCATTGTAGTATCATCTATGAAGATTTACCAACTTTATAAAATAAAAGGGAAAGTGAGAGAAAGAACAAAAATCCCAGACCAAATAGGGAAGTTCTCATGGAACTATGGAGGAACAGAAGTATTAAAAAACAAACAATAGAAATGGAGGCACTGTATTATTCTCAAAAGAAAGCATCAAGGGCAGAGGTTGTCCATAACAATAATTAAAAACAACACATACACAGCACTTACTCTGACTGATGTACTCCTTTAAGCACTCTACATGTATTAGCTCATCCTCATAATCCTGCAACTAACATATGGTTAATATCCCCAGTTACAGATAAGGAAATTATGGAAAACATGGTTACTTGAATTTCCCAACCTTGTACAGCTGTCAAGTGATGGAACCAGGATTCTGACCTAGGCATTCTGACCTCATAGTTGTAGCTCTTAACTAAAACACATGCTCTCTTTACTTTTTGCCATTGGTATCTTCATGTGTATGTTATTTGAATAAAGTGAAAGAATATAGTATTTACAGAGTACTACTGTGTTCCTGGCACTGTGCATGGAATGTTACCACAGCAAAGTAAATATTACCTTATAAATGATTCTGACACTTTGTGGAACCCAGCAGTGAATGACTGTAATTCCCTTGAAAGGTATAGTTAAAAGTTGGGTTTGAGCTAGCAATTTGTCAGCAGGCTTCATGCTAATGAGGATATTTGTGAATTTGAGGAGAGAGGCACAACGGAAAACAAATATGTGAAGATGGAAGAGTAGAGAGGGCTATGAACTGAATGTTTATGTCCCTCCAAAATCCCTGCATTGGAGACTTAACCCTGAATGTAATGACTTTAGGAGATGAAACCTTTGGGAAGTAACTAGGCCACGAGAATGAAGGCCCTTTGATGAGACTAGTGTCCTTATAAGAAGAAACACCAGGGCTTTTCTCTTTCTGGCAAGTGAGAACACAGTGGGAAGACAGTCATCTGAAAACCAGGAGGAAAGTCCTCACTATGAACAGAAACTGCTAGCACCTCGGTCTTGGACTTCTCATTTCCAGTCCTACGAGATAGAAATGCCTCTTGTTTAAAGCACCCAGCCTCTGGTGACTTGTGACAGCATCCTGAGCAGACTAATACAGAGAGAAAACACAGATGATCCCGGTGCATTACATGTCACCTAGCCAAAGGGACTGATGCTTCCCAAAGCAGACTCTAATGTTTTTGCACCAGACAACAAAGCATGTTTTGAGTAGCACTGGTAAAAACAAACATCTCAGAATTTTAGGATTATCTCACCAAAAGAGAGATGGATTAGCTCCCCAGAGTTACTGGTTCTAGTGAGAGAACAGGGATTTGATGGTATCAGTTCCCCGATGCTTCCAGTCTGCTGTGTAATCAGGCAGCTCAGTCCTCAGGGGCTCCTGAAAAAGTTCTCAGACACAGAAAGACAGAGCACAGCCAAATGACAGGAGAATAGGCTTTAAGGAGTATGGGCATCTGTTACACAGCTTGTTTCTGGGTGTGGAATCTCTCTTTGCCCACGTGCAAGATAAGAGAGTTAATGACTCTGGAAACAGCATTCAGTCAATGACAGATGGACAATTGGAGAATAAATACTCAGCTTCTCAGAACATCAACGTGAGGTGTGTTCTACACCACCTCCCTTGGGTGGTGTCTTGCCCATCCTCCTCCTAATCTGTCATGACAAGGATAGGGTTAAAGATGCATGGTCGGTGAGCAAGAACTATCCAAGGGCATGACATAATCGTTCTGCTTGCTGCTTTAGTTGTACATGTGATTTTAAAGGTTTAAGTTTTCTGTACAAGCACTATAAAGGATTTTTCCTGCTCCATTTTACTTTTCAACCCTAAAATCTAGATACACCAACTACCTGGTCAGGAAACAAAAAAGTCATAATAGCAAAATGTATTACATTTGTGCATTTTATATTTAGCATATTTTCTTTAATAGTTTAACATGAAACATACTAATATACTACTTCCACTTTCTATTTATAATTACATATCTTGTCAACTCTAGAGTTAAAAGAAAGAAAAAAGTTCTAGATGCAGAGTAATTAGATTAGCACTTAGACATCATCTATTTGTTTTCCTTCCTTCCATCTTTACTTCCTTCTTTCCTTCCTTTCTTTTTTCCTTCCTTCCTCCCTCCCTCCCTCCTTCTCTTCCTCCCTCCCTCCCTCCTTCTCTTCCTCCCTCCCCCTTCTTCCTTTCCTTTCCTTTCCTCTTATTTCTTTTCCTTTCCTTTCTTTTCCTTTCCTTCTTATCCGCACAAAGTATATCCCTAGTGCTTGTGGAATATTAAAAAGCCCCCATTAGCTTAATTATACACACCCCAAAGCATTTTGGTGATATACATAAGTTAACATGAGTTTGAATTAGACATTTGGTCTCCTTTGCAACATGTTTAGCCATATTAGAATAGTGAGAACAGAATCAGAGTGCAAACACAAAGAGTCAATTAACTTTTTTCCTCTCATTCTTTCCAGTGTCTTTTCAAGTAAGAGCAATCTTCGTGGCCTAAGTTCCCTAGAAAACAAAGTCTGAGGCAAAACTTCATGTGCTAACATGTTTTGAGTGTCGCTCCGCCAGGGAGGCAAGAATGAAGGGGAAATGCAGACAGGCCAGAGGGAGGAAAGGTGAATAAGAGAGTGCACTACTAGATGGCACGGCCTGGGAGCAGGTGGAGTTCCATCTTGCGCAGCGTCCTCAGAGCATTTTCAGACTCTGAGGGGAAGACAGTGGAGGAGTATGTCCACTGCTTCCATCTCTTATTGGTTGAGCTCTCCTGGGGGCGGTAACTTCTCTCACCTCTTGTCCAATCAGATCCCCAATAGCCTCCAGACTTTGGAGCATCAGGGACCTGCATGCAGCAAGTAGAAGCTCTGCTTCTGGCGCTTGAGAGCTTGAGTGCCATCACGGTTCGAGGCAGCAGTCACAGTCTGCACGGCTGATGGCTGCTGAGGCAACAACGAGGCCGTACCCGTGACAGCAGCACTGACCAATGTCAGGGCCTCTAGGGCCAGAAAGTAAGGCTAGTGACTGAGTCCACGGTGGAATGGGGCACAGTGCTTTGTGTAGATCTATCTCTTGTGTTATCTTCAAAGACACAGTCATAATCATTGTCAAGTTCAGCTGTTAGGCAGCATATTGGCCCCACTCTGCGTGGTCCGCTGCAAATGTTCAAACCTTTAGAAGGTTTGAGACTGTGAAGAAATACATTAATTCAGAATTTAATAAAGAAATCAGTAGCCGACTCCTGGAAATTAATCTGAACCAATTGTATTCATCTGTTTTCAACATTATTTATTTTAAAAGGGGGGTCTACATAATTGATCATAAAGGATTAGTTAAGTAAATGATGGTTCATCTCCTGGAAGGATTATTACCTCGCTTTGGAGAGGATAATTATTTTAAAATATTGCACAGTGTGGGAAATGCTAATGATATAATGTCAAATTAGAAAAGCAGAATGCAACTCTTTCAAATTGTGATTCAAAATCATGTTGGTCAGGAGAGGCTAGGTCATACAGCAGTTAAAAAATACCTTAAAAATCATAGTGGTTTAAGACAATGAAAGTTTGTTTACTGCTCACAAGTAGTGTGCTATATTAGGAGGTTCTCCTGGCTGCTGTTCCATGTCTTGTCCATCACTCCTGCTGCTTCGTTGGAGTGGGAGATGAATGGCATCCCTCCCTGAACCATCATGCAATCCAGTCACTAGAGTTTCTTCGTGTCCCTATAAACATGTGACTGTCCACAAGCAGAAATCATCAAACATGTCAAGGTCAAACATCAGACAAACCAGAGCAAGCGCAAAGCAAACAAACAAACAATAAAAGGATGTCCTGCCCCGGAAATGGCTCCCAGTAGTCGTGGGGTAAGGGAGCCTCGGCTCAGGGGCCACAGACACTAACAGGAAGCTTGGCACAGCCCATCCTCATCAGCTCAGACACAGCGTGCCTCCTGAGATGGGCTGGAAATGTGTGTCTGTGTGCATAATTCATCGCCCTGACGGCACAACTACAACTTGTCTGGCTCTCTGTCATGGTTCATTTTGCGTTGTCAGCGTCAGTCCCAGTGCTGATATGATTCAGGAGAGTCCAAGAGGGTTACGTCTAAGATCATTTGATCACAATGGTCCAGCTTCCTGTAGCACACTTTGTGGAGTTGAGCACTTGATTGAAAATCTCTTGCTCCAGGCCAGAAAGGCAATAATTTCTGTTTATTTTACAGAGACAGCACTTCTTCAAGGGCCTATGTGGATGTCTGTTTCCCTAGAAAAGGTAATTCATTCCAGTGATTTAGGATTGAGACTCAAAACCTATGCACCGTTGGTAATTTAATATGGATATAAGAAAAAATTTCTGAGAATCGTATGGGTTATTAAACACCAAAATGTGCTTCTGAAGAAAATTGCAGGATATCTTCGTGTAAAGTTTGTTGGTTCTCTATGGAGCCAGAGGTGCTGAATGCTTGCTTCCCAGGCTTGGGATTTTTATGATAGGGTCCATAAAATCAATACACTGAGTTGAGGAAAATTACATCTTACCAGTCTGTGAAGAAAATAAATCTAAAAAACTTCTAGATTACTATTTATTGTGCACTAAGCAAGTGTTGCAGCCCAGCAAAGTGATTTACCCAGTTCCTTGATTGCAAAGATTAGAGAGACGCCAACACACTTGGAAAAAAGTTTAAGGGCACAGAGCATTTAGTGTATCATTGAAAATGGCAAAGATGGGAAAAGTATTTCCTTAAAAGAAAATGTATCAAACTCCAAGTGTAATTCTAATCATGTGCTTGTTTAATAGCAAAACTATAGTTAAAGTCATTCAAAGGGATAGCACTAAATTCATACTATAAAAGAATATGAATATGTAAGTAGACTGGCAAAGATGCCATATTTTTAAATGACAAAAATGTTCTAAGTTTTTATATTCATAGTTAAACTGTTCATGCAGTTGTTTCATTTATACATGGGTTGTGTTCTAGAAGTTTCTGTGTAACTTGGCTGTCAGAAAAATGCATTTTTCCTAAAGCACAATTAGTACAAAGAGACTAAAAACCAGAGATTAGTAGAGGGTAAAGATTGTTTGCTTCAGTATTGTTTCCTGGGTTTTCATCCATTCTGCAAGTTTTGGCTCAGCCCTTCTGATGTGTGCAGAGACAATGAAAACTTTGTCGAGCTGCCCCCTGTCAAAGAGTAACTTCGAGACCCCATTTCAGGGATGTGTAAAAAGATATGCCTTAGAGTCAGTGGAACATATTACAGAGCTGGCTGGTATTCAGGGACAACCTATATAGCAACCTGTATTATCCTACTTAATCCAAATATAAATCCTAAAATATATGTTATTACCCCCCATTTTACAGAGAAGGAAACCATGACTCATCAAAGGTTAGGGACCTCTGTAAGGTTGCACAGATAAAACATGGCAAATTTGATGGTCAAGCCTTGGCTTGTTGAATTCCAAAGGCTGAGCTCTTAATAATGGGCTCAACAGGCTGCCCACAGGTATTTAGGCTCTGTTTGGTAAAACAGACTATGATTTCAATTATACTGGGAGGATAGGTTTGATGATAAGTTTCATGAGGAAGTAGGAGGTGTCTGGAGTGATTCCAAGTGCTGAGCTGAGGTTTAATAGAGGAAAAGAGTTTGCCCGGAGTACGAACCAAAGTGGGGCTTCCTGGTATAGGGAATGGAGAGTATAAAGGATGGGGTCATGAAACCACATGACTGCATGAATTATTAGTAAAACCACAAGTGACAGCAAATAACCAAGAGATCTAGAAAATTTGAGACAACGGAACTAGCTATTTGCCTCTCTTGGACTTGAGGTCAATCTCATTATTCATGTTTCTGTTCTGATCCAGAGGTTTGCTTGGCCTCTTGAGCTAGAAAAATTATCTAGGAATGTGGTTAAGTGTCGGAAAAGGAGATGTATTCTTCATTAGCACAAAATATTATTCTAATTTTGGATATATTATAGATAGATGATAGATAGATAATAGATAAATACAGAAACATATGCATGAGCGTATGTGCATGCGCACATACACACACACACACACACACACACACACACACACACACACACAATCGACCACAAATACCTTGCAAATATCTTCCAATATTTTTTTAGATTTTCTGGTCTTTTGCTTTAAGACAACCCTTGAAATATATTTAATACAATTTCACTTGTGTAAAAGTTTATGGAATAGAAGAATTACACCATGCGATATGATCCAGGCCCTGCATTTTTTGGATTCTTGGCTCACTTTCACATTTCAGTGATATTAGTAGTACCTTTGGGAGACTTAAAATATAGATACCAAATTTTTAAGCATGTTTCACATTCATCAATATAAACATATGTCTGGGAATTATTTCAAAATAATCCAGGTTGTGAGGAAAGTAGGTGCTATTATAAATCAAGATTGGCCATGAATTGATAATTTTTGGAGTTGACTGACAAATGCATGGGGCCTTACTTGATTATCCTCTCTACTTTTGTATCTATTTGAAATTTTTAGCAATAAAAAACCCTTTTTGATGAAAAGAAACATGTCTCATTAAATTGAAAAAATAATTGTCACATTTTCTACTTAGAGATACTCATGGAACCTGTTTTTGGCCAAATGCTTCATGGCTTTATATAGTTCTAAGACATATTCAAGAGGTAAATTTCTCTCTTATTACAGAAAACACTGTTTTCCTTTGATGCCAGTGTGACCTTATTTTATTCACTTTGACCTATGAATTGTAAGTAACACCCTGATCTGTAGGGCTTAGTCTATGCCCCCACATCTCAATGTTTTTTTATTATTATTAAAATGACAATAACAATGTCTTCTGTGGAAATAAAATGAATTTTAGACATTGATTGTAATATGAGAATATACCTGTGCAGTGCTCAAGGTACACTCCCCAGATGTTCACTTGGAGCAGGCTTCCCCATGCCAAACCTCCAGCAGAGACTCCTTAGAAAGTGCTCTAACTGTTCTCATCCTCTGTTCCCAAAATGATCCCTGCGTGGCATTTTGGATCAGGATGACTGACTCTGACTTACGGGAGCTAGCTGGGTTTTTTGGTGCTGGCTCGTTTTCTTTTTTTTCTTTTTTTCTTTTTTTAAAATTTTTTTTATTGTTACTTAATTTTTTTTTCAGTGTTCCAAGATTCATTCCCCATTCCCCACACCCAGTTCTCTATGCAATAGGTGCCCCCAGTACCCACCACCAGACTCTCCCATCCCCCCACCCCCCTCCCTCCAAGTCCCTCAGTTTGTTTCTGTGTCCAAAGTCTCTCTTGTTTTGTTTCTCTCCCTGAATTACCCTACTTCCCATTTCCTTTCCTTCTCCTACTGTCCTCTATATTACCCCTTATGCACGGCATGTAAGTGAAACCATGTGATACTTGACTTTCTCTACTTGGCTTATTTCACTCAGCATAATCCCTTCCAATCCAATCCATGTTGCTACAAAAGTTAGATATTCATCCTTTCTGATGGAGGCATAGTCAGTCACAAGTTCCTCTTGAATTTAAACGTTCATTTACAATTTACCTTCCTTATTATTGTTGACTATATTTGACTGGAGAAAGTTTTTCCTTATATTTACCCATTTTCTCTCAAATCTTTTAGAAAATTTCTATTGATGATGTAACTCTGCCAATTCTGAAAACATGATGAAGCAGAATCTTGCTTTAATAAATACTTCTCTTTTTTTAAGATTTCGTTTATTTGACAGAGACAGAGATCATAAGTAAGCAGAGAGGCAGGCAGAGAGAGGGGGAAACAGGCTCCCCACTGATCAGAGAGCCCAACGTGGGCCTCAATCCCAGGACCTGAAATCATGACCTGAGTTGAAGGCAGAGGCTTTAACCCACTGAACCTAATAAATACTTCTTAAGGGTTTTTCTTGATTTTTTTTGAAATTTTAAAAATAATTTAAATTCAATTAATTAACAATTAATAAATTATTAGTTTCAGGGGGAGAGGGCAGCAATTCATCAGTTTTATATAACACCCAGTGTTCATTACATCATGTGCCTTCCTTAATGCCCACCACCCGGTTACCCCATCCCCTTTCCACCCCCCCTCAGCAACCCTCAGTTTGTTACCTGTCATTAAGAATCTCTTCTGGTTTGCCTCCCCCTCTGTTTTTACCTTACTTCATTTTTTCCTTCCCTTTCCTATGTTCATCTGTTTCATTTCTTAAATTCCACACATGAGTAAAATCATATGGTATTTGTCATTCCCTGATTGACTTATTTCACTTACCATAATGCCCTTTAGTTCCAGCCACGTCATTGCAAATAAAAATATTTAATTCTTTTTGATGGCAGAGTAATTTTCCATTATGTGTGTGTGTGTGTGTGTGTGTGTACCACATCTTCTCTATCCATTCTTTTGTTGTTGGACATTTGGGCTCTTTCCATATTTTGCCTATTGTGGATATTGCTGCTATAAACATGAGGGTGCGTGTGCCCCTTCAAATCACTATCTTTATATCCTTTGGGTCAATGGCTAGTAGTGCAATAGCCTGGTCATAAGATAGTTTTTTTTTTTTTTTCATGTTCAGTTAGCCTGCATATAGTACATCATAAGAGTAGTTCTATTTTTGAGGAACCTCCATGCTGTTTTCCAGAATGGCTGCACCAGTTTGCATTCCCTCCATCAGCGTAAAAGGGTTTTCCTGTCTCTGCCTCCTCGCCAAACATCTGTTGTTTCCTGAGTTGTTAATTTTAATTTTAGCCATTCTTACGGGGGGGAGGGGTGGTATCATTGTGGTTTTGATTTGTATTTCCTTGATGTTAAGTGATGTTGAAATGCTCAGTAAATTTTATACCATGTCAGGAAGAATGTGGGATTTACCTATTAGAAGAGTTTATTTATTGGGGCACCTGGGTGGTTCACTCAGCTAAGTGTATGCCTTCGGCTCAGGTCATGATCCCAGGGTCCTGCGATTAAGTCCCACGTCAGTGGGGAGGCTGCTTGTCCCTCTCACTCTGCCCTTCCCCCTTGCTTGTGCGCACTCTCTCTTTCTCTCTCTCAAATAAATAAATAAAATCTTTTTAAAAAGAAAGAGGTTTATTTATTTATTTTTATTTATTTATTTATTTTTAGAGAGAGAGAGCATGAGAGGCCTGGCAGAGGGAGAGGGAAAGAGAATCTTAAGCAGGCTCCTGGCTCAGTGTGGATCCCTACAAGGGGCTCGATATCACAACCCTGAGGTCATGACTTGAGCCAAAATCAAGAGTTGGATGCTTGGGGTGCCTGGGTGGCTCAGTTGTTAAGTGGTTGCGTTAGGCTCGGGTCATGATCCAGGAGTCCCAGGATTGAGTCCCGCATCAGGCTCCCTGCTTGGCAGGGAAGCCTGCTTCTCCCTCTCCCATTCCCTCTGCTTGTGTTCCCTCTCTAGCTGTGTTTCTCTGTCAAATAAATAAATAAAATCTTTAAAAAAAAAAAAAAGAGTAGGACGCTTAACCCACGGAGCTACCCAGGTGCCCCCTCACAGAAAGTTTAAAAGGAAAATATCCTTGCTGCTTTGCCCTGACATCAAGATAATATTTTTTTTTAATTTTTATGGTCTATCTGAGTGTATATCCGTGATTCAAATGGTGGCTCACCCTGCTTTTGAGAATGGCAGTCTACATGCCCTGCTCCCAGGAGGCTGCACGTTAGAGCACTTTTCATCACACTGCTGAAACAACCATAATGGCAAAAAAAGGACCCTGCAGGAACTCCTGCCCACCTGTCAGGGGGTCCCAGCTCTGTAATCTAATTTCCCTGCTGTTCCATCTCCCATCAAATGCCGGCAGTTTACGAGTGAGCAAGATTAACTTGCTCCGCTCTATTGGAGATTTCTTAAAAGGATCAGGTCCCTTTCATTTTCAAAATTGTGTAATATTCCTAGTGATTTAAATTCAGTGAAAAGAACCTATGGACTCACAATTCCCATTGCATTCTTTAATATAATATCTCACAAAAAAGTAAGATTTACAAGTAAAAGCCACACGAAGTCCCCAATGTCAGTTCCCTGAAACTTGGAATGTCTGTATTCTTATATTGATTAACATTGCACTGAACACCTCATCATTCTCTCCCTGATTTAATTTAACTTATCTCCCTCTAGTCCATAAACACTATCCTCTTCTCATTTTCCAAAGGTCATTTATCTTGATCTTTCTCTGCCTTCTCTGCTTTCCAGTCATCCTTAACATGGTTAACACCAACTTTTTCTGAAGAACTTCTCTCACTGTAGCTTTTGACTTCTCTACAAACTTCTCAGTTAGTCTGCACTAGTTTTCCATAAAGGAATATTGCTTTTTTTTTTAGGTTTTTATTTATTTATTTGAGAGAGAGAGAGAGAGAGAGAGAG
Organism: Spilogale gracilis; assembly: GCA_004023965.1. NCBI lineage: Eukaryota > Metazoa > Chordata > Mammalia > Carnivora > Mephitidae > Spilogale > Spilogale gracilis. The sequence continues at coordinate 16,435 of PITA01015762.1, read as the reverse complement.
CATGAGCGGGGGGGGGGGACAGAAGGAGAGGGAGAAGCAGGATCCCCACGGAGCAGGAAGCCCAATGTGGGACTTGATTCCAGGACTCTGGGATCATGCCCTGAGCCAAAGGCAGATGGTTTACTTGCTGAGCCACCCAGGTGCCCTAAAGGAATATTCCTAATTCAGCACTGATATAAGCATCATGTCCTTGGCCACTTACATGTGACCCACAGCACCGTCATCTAAAGCACTGTTCTATATTATTTGGTACAGTATACCTTTATAGAAAAAGAACAAGTCTTGGGGCCAGACAGGAAAGAATTCAAATACCATTGTTCATTTTCTCTTGCTGTGTAACCAATGACCACAACGTAATGGCTTCAAACCACACACATTTGTTATCTCACAGTTCCAATGGATCAGAAGTCAAGATATGACTTGAGCTGGGTCGTCTGCCAGCTCTAACAATGCAGGAAACAAATAGGTCTTGGAACATGAGTGTGGATTTTCCTAAGATGACCCAGATAGTAACTCAAATCCCACTTGCTGTGTCAGGATGTGGTTTCATTGCTGAGCAAATTAATCCATCCCCTCGTACCTGCAGGGTATTACACAGGCAAGTACTTTTTTTCTTGGTATCTGATAGTAATGACCACCAGAAGCTGTTTTCTTTTAGCTGGCAAGGCCACTAATATATATGTACCTTCACTATCCTGCCTCAGGGGTATATTGACTCCTCAGCCTTATTCTTCGTTCACAGGAATTAAGCCAGCTATAATTTGGTGAAGTTGATTGTCCTTCCCTTCCATAAGATATCACGCTGACCCATACATTGATGACATTATGGTGATTGGACCTGGTGAGCAGGAAGTAGCAACTACTCTGGATATATTTATAAGACATTTGCTTGTCAGAAAGAGGACAATAAATCCTGCAAAATACCAAAGGCTTTCTACCTGGGTGAAACGTAGGGCTCCAATGGCATGGAGTCAAGATACTCTTCTTCTAAGGTAAAGGTGAAGTTGTTGTATCTGGCCCTGCATTCAAAAAGGGGGCACAGGACCTAGTGGGCCTCTTTGGATTTGGGAGGGAATTTATTTCCTTGTTCAGGTGTGATATTCCTTAGTTGGGTGCAATGCTCCAGCCCATTTACTGAGTGAGTGAGCTGGAAAATTGCTTGTTTTGAGTCAGGTCTGGTAAAAGAGAAGGTTCTACACGGGTTCGGGCTGACATGTGTGATGCCATTGGAGATTAAGAGAGACAGGACGCCCCTGAGACTCAGGTGCCTTGGTGGAGGGACTGCTCAGGAACAAGCGCATTGGAAATGTCTCACCTCATGATCATATGTGGGGAGGGACAATGACAAGTGGTAATATGCGCTAAAAAAAAAATCTTGGCTACCATATATGTATTTTTTCAATTTAAATTTTGTTAACATAAACAAGAGATCATTCCCAAAACAAAAACCTATAGTGTTGGTTTTGTTTTGTTTTTTTCCCTTCTATATCAGCAACCTCAGAAAGAAGGAGAGACTGTCTGCCCTGTTCTTAGTCGCCATCCCATGCTTTTCAACCCCACCTGGGGGCTCTGAGAAGAGTCATCATTTTTCATAGAGGAGGAATCTGGAAGGAATCCCTACACTCAAATTTAAAAAAAAAAAAGATGATAGATAATAGATAGGTAGATAGAGATGATAGATAGATAGATAAATTTAAAGGGCAATATAAACAATACAACAATTAAAGGTCAATTGTTCCAAACTGTCTGGCAGTTAGAGCCCAGCACGCCAGCCGCAGGGACAGGGGAGCAAGGCTGCCGTTGAAGGGCTGGGTCAGCACAGTCATCCGTTCAGATGACTGACCAGGAATATACTTCCTCTTCATTCTGGCTCTCAGTACCAAGAATCTTATTAGGAAAAACTTCCCTCTAGATACATCCTGACACTTATTTATCAAATGATTCTTCAGGCAAAGACCCTCTCATTTAGAGATGGTTGATCATAGCAGTCAACCAATGTTTTCAGAAGTTGAAACGTATTTTCTGGATGACCCCTCCTCTCTCTTTTGGAGGACCACAGTCTTCTTAAGGATGTACATATGTGTGGTATTATGTTGGCAAATATAAAATGGCTTATGGGGCTCCTGGGTGGCTCAGTGGGCTAAAGCCTCTGCTTTTGGCTCAGGTCATGATCTCAGGGTCCTGGGATCCAGGCCCGTGTCAGGCTCTCTGCTCAGTGGGGAGTCTGCTTCCTCCTCTCTCTGCCTACTTGTGATCTCTCTCTGTCAAATGAATAAATAAAATCTTTAAAAAAAATATGGCTTATGACTGCTCTCTTGAAACTTGTACTCCAAATAAATTGGAGAAAAATATATGTACTTTTTAAAGAAAAAAAGTTAATTATTTTTCTTTAATCTAAAAGTTCTTTTTATATAAGGTGAGAGGTACATTTGACCAGCAGAGAAACTTTTTCCACCTAAATTTGATCCAGTTTGGCCTCATTGTTCTTGGAGGATCATAGGGAATTGGAACCTCCCTATTTGCTCTTTGAAATAAACCCAATCCAAGGTGCATTTCTTTTTAAAGATTTTTATTTATTTGACAGAGAGAAACACAGCCAGAGAGGGAACACAAGCAGGGGGAGTGAGAGAGGGAGAAGCAGGTTTCCCGCCAAGCAGGGAGCCCGATGTGGGGCTCAATCCTGCGTCTCCGGGATCATACCCTAGCCGAAAGCAGTCCCTTAACCAATTGAGCCACCCAGGCGCCTCTTTTTTTTATTTTTATTTTTTTAATGAATCAATTCATCTTGACAGCAATGGAACCATTAAGAACTTCATGTGTTGTCTATTTATTCCAGTGTATACAAGTGTGTGAGTGTGACTGTGTGTGTGGTACACTAAAATATGTAAGCAAGTGTCACTTAGTACTAAAATTAAATAAATAAAAATATCCGCATAAGTGCAACACAACCTAGATATTAAGATCAGTTAGGAGGTAAGTTTAAAAAGAATTTTTAAAAGTCTACCTCAGGGGCGCCTGGGGACCTCAGTTGGTTAAGCGACTGCCTTTGGCTCATGTCATAATCCCGGAGACCCAGGATCGAGTCCCACATCGGGCTCCCTGCTCGGCAGGAAGCCTGCTTCTCCCTCTCTCATTCCCCCTGCTTGTGTTCCCTCTCTGGCTGTGTTTCTCTCTGTCAAACAAATAAAATCTTAAAAATAAATAAATAGATAGATATATAGATAGATAGATAGATAAATAATAAAAGTCTACCTCATTGTGACTTACTTGGTTTTCAAGAGTTTCTGAGACTGTAGGAAAATATAGTTGCCATTCTTACTGTACTGTGATTTCATCATTACATAATATGATGAGGAAAAGGAAAAGAAACTGGGACAATTAGCATAAGAAAATATACATTGCATATTTAGGTTAAGAGAATGTGTATTTCTTACTATTATTTATATGATTCTTTTTTTTCTAAAGATTTATTTATTCACTTTAAACCAAGTAAGAGGTGCGCGCAAGTGGTGGGGGCGGGGCAGAGGGTGAGAATCCTCAAGCTGATTCCCTCCTTAGGGGAGCCCACCGAGTTAGGGCTCAGTCTCAGGACCCAGGAAATCATAACCTGAGCAGAAACCAAGAGCTGGATGCTGAACCGAGTCACCCAGGTCCCCTTATTCATATGAGTCTAAGATTTCTATTTAAACCGTATTTAAATAATTACCTGTATTGTGTGATATTATCAGGAAAATCTTTGGCATAAGTACCGAAAGTATGTATTTTAGTACTTTGACTTTTAACCTTTTGAGAAAGATCTTTCAGTATGAACAAATTGTGAATGTGTGCTAAAGCAATTGAAAATGAGAATTCAAAAGACATCATTAAAAAATATCTAAATATCCACAGTACATACAATATGACTTATTTTATTTTACTTCAGTATGGCTTATTTTAAATCTTTACCCAAGGTAAAGCAATGGCAGGGGAAGTTTGAGCTCAACTGGAAAAATACAACTGTTCTTTGCCTGACCCCTACTGTTCGCATCGAGTAAGTGCGGCGTCGGAAACACCAAAAGAAAATTTGGCAGTTTGTTTTAATACATAGTATTTTATTTCATTCAAAACAAGAAAAAAAAAATGTTGCTGGATAAAATAATCCACCCTCACAAAACCATACACTTAACAAAGAAACAGAAACCTAGAACCCAAGATATTTTCAAAGTTGGCCTCTGCATCTGATAGAAGGGAAATTTGAGAAACTGTTTTCAAGGCCATGAAGCTCTGTTTGAATTGATTTCTGGGGTCCCTGGTACTTCTCCTTCATTCCACTAGTATTGAGTATGTTCTACCAGTGCAGGAAGATAATCTTGGGGTTTTTAAACCCATCTACCAATGCCCTATCACCCCAAACAACTGCTTCTCTTTCCACGAGACAGGTGCTCTCTCCTCCCGGAGGCTATGAAGACAAATGGATGTGAAAGGCAGGGATGCTGTCTTTCTGCTTTTCTTATTGCAAACTGAAGTAATTGCTTAATAATTGCTCCCCAACAACCACAATGGGCATGGCTTTCCTTTTTGACACAGAGCTTCTTAAGATTCAACCAGGTAAGTTTTCTTCACCATTTTCTCTTCCTGTGGATAATCCCTTCATGTAGTCGGAAGCCCCCGGAAGGTTTGCATGGAACGTCAAACCACGTGACCTCATCAGCCAGTTGGTTATCTTTTTCTTTAGATCTTCTAAAACCAAAAAGGAGAACAGATCGCACTCCTTTTGTCTGCTTGTTTGTTTGTGGTTCTTTAGGATCTTCTTGCCTATGACCTTTGGCACATGCCCCTTCATACTTCATACCATCCTCCATTTAATTCCCAAAGCTGCCTTCTTAAAATACTCAGATTTTTATCCTCTTTACTGAATACTGAACTCAGTCAGTTCATAGATGTTTTCCCAAAGGTATTTGTCTAGTTTTACATCTTCAAATAACTCAACTTTGTTTCCAAATTAATAGGGGCATTTGCCCTAATTAATTTCTCTAATTCTAAACCAGGAAATTATCCCTCAGGTGTTTTAAGATACTTTAGACAAGACATGACCTTACAAGTTGGTTGTGTAGCAGATGTCAACGTATCTAGTGTCCCAATTACATTCATTTCTTTCATTGGGAATACTAAATGGCCCATAGAAGGTCATCCTTGAAGATTGGGTAATTATTCATCTCTGCTCTCGGATGCCTCTGTCTCCTAGACTGAATATTTAGAATATAAAAATTCTTTTTAGAAATAATGAAAACTACTTGTAATAAAATTCATCAAATATTTTGCAGAATATATGTACATTTAAGTTGGTTTGCTCTGTTTCAAGGTCTGCTGGGGTCAAAAGCAATGCACACATGCTAAGAATAATCATTTCTAAGAGTGGACCTACTTATGTATACAGCCATGAACCACAGTGGACTCTGACATCACTGTCTCTGTCTCAGCAAATTTTCACGCCTCCTGCCCAGCCTGCCTGGATTTCCTAATCCCAGCCTGCTTTCCAAGCTCATGGTCCAGCCCCCCCATCAGTTTTGTGAGCTCCTCTAATAAGTATACTGTTAAATATCGTTTTGATAAAAGGTGATTTCTGCTGCGACACCTGGGTGGCTCAGTTGATTAAGTGTCTGAGTCTTGGTTTCAGCTCAGGTCATGATCTCAAGGTCATGGAATCGAGTCTCACATCAGGCTCTGTGCCCATTGTGGAGTCTGCTTGGGATTCTTTCTCCTCATGTCCCTCCCCTGCTCAGGTTCTCTCTCTCTCTCTCTCTCTCTCTCTCTCGTAAATAAGGAATTTTTTTAAAGGATTATTTCTCTTGATCACATCCAAAAAACCCTACATGATACAGACATTATTTCTAAAGTGTGTTGTAGACAACAGGCTCTCAAGGAAATAAGTCCTGCTTTGTTAGCATGAAAAAGAGTCCAGGTCTCGGAAACAGAAGCCTCTTTCAGCAACCACAATAGAGACTTGTAATTGTCATTCAATCCTTAGATGTTAATTATTTCATTCAAGAGTTCCTGGAATAAAGAGAAGACTGGGTACTCTTCAAGAAGAATTCTACAGTAAATCCATTAAGTATTAAATGTTTTGAATAAATGTTCTTAAAAATTGTCAGAATTCCCACATTGACTCCTTGATAAGTGGTATCATGGTAGAAAGGGCCAAGTGGAAGTGTCCAGAATTCCTTGTTCCTAATAAGTGTGCATTCCCAGGATAATCATAAGGATAAGAATCCCATTAACAGCATAAAAAATACAGGGTGGTGATTTATCTCATGTCCTCCATTTAATCCTCTGGTATAGTAACACCAAAGATGAATGGGTTTTTGAGAATGACTTTGAATTATCATAAATTTAATCGGGTGATGACAGAAATGAAAGCTGACATTTCAGATTTTATCTCACAGAAGCAAATCCACACAGACTCGAGCACTTGGCATATGGCTTTTTATCTTGCAAATGTTCTCTTTTCTTTTTCACTAAATAGAGAAATTTCAAAACAGTTTGCTTTCACCTGACAAGGGCAGCAGTAAGCCATTATAGACAGTGTCAGAGGTAACAGTTAATCCCACAGGATCTTTGGATCTTTGCACTGTTCCGTGAACATAACACTGGTCTGCTACGTTGAGAACATCAAGCTGATGGGACTTGAGCTATGTATAGTAGCAGGAATCCCAGATGCCGTCTAGTATGCTAGAGGGTTGGGAGTCCATCCTACATGATACAGGAGGTGGTCATCTCCTTGAAATTTTAATCTAGGGTAGTTGTCAGCTAGGGGTGACTCTCTGATTTGGAAATGTCTATAGACATTTTTGGTTGTCGCCATGAGAGAGACAGTGCTACTGCCATCTTCTGTATAGAGGCCAGAAATGCTGCCAAGCATCTTATAATGCTCCAGATATCCCCCACAACAGAGAATGATCTGACCCCAAATGCCAGTGGGGCCAAGACTGGAAAGACTACCCTGTCCCCTCAATGTAAAGGAAAGTGCACATGAGGTTTCTTCTTAGGATAATAAAAAATGTTTTTAAATGAGACTGTGGTGGGGCACGTGGGTGGCTCAATCACTTAAGCATCTGCCTTCAGCTCAAGTCATGATGCCACAGTCCTGGGATTGAGCCCTGCTGCTCAGTGGGGAGTCTGCTTCTCCTTCTCCCTGCGCCCCTCTCCCGTTTCCCACCACTTGTGCGTGCTCTCTCTCTCTCTCTTGCTTGCTCACTCTCAAGTAGATAAATACAATATTCCAAAAAAATTACGTCATGTTGATAATTGTAAAATTCTAAGTTTAATAAAAACCATTGAATTGACACTCAAAATGAGTGAATGTTATGGCATATAAATTACACTTCAAAAAAAGTTGTTGATTCAAAAGAAAACAAGGAAAGGAAAGGAAATGCTGTACTTCAGGTGCCTTTGCATTAAGAACACTGTGATCTTTCTGGATTTTAAAGACAGTAGAACATAAGTTGGTGGATTGCTCTGACTGTGTGCCTCTAAAATCAGAGTGGGCCCAGAACTAGAGAAGAAGGCTGACACTCCATTTCACTCCTGATCCTTCATCCTACCCCAGCAGGTATGAATTCACCTAAATTCTCTGTAGGAAATCACAAAGTTATATGGAGGCTGGGACAAGCCCTAATCATATTTGTCCTCTAAGATGGTTCTGCCCAGCACTGCTGGTTTCAGCAAGTAATCATTCTTTTGAGAGTAGTTTATGGCTTGACAGTTTGCTCTGGTGGATATGAAATGACCATCCACTGGGCCATAAATAATGCATAACCGAGATGTTCCCCATGGACTGGACATTAATTGATCTTTTCTTTTAAGATTCTATTTATTTATTTGACAGAAACACAGCGAGAGAGGGAACACAAGCAGGGGGAGTGAGAGAGGGAGAAGCAGGCTTCCTGCCGAGCAGGGAGCCCTATGTGGGGCTCAATCCCCAGTCTCTGGGATCATGACCTGAGCTGAAGGCAGTCGCTCAACCAACTGAGCTACCCAGGCACCCTAATTGATCTCTTTTGCCCTAAAGTTGGACATGCCCTGCAGCACTCCATCAGGTAATGGGGTGGCATACAGAACCGTGTCTAGGCAGATACAGAAGAGAGCAATCAATGTAGCAGAAACAGCTAGACATCCACCAGAATGCTTTCCCCGCTCTTCGTGGTATGCATTTGCCAATGGGAGGGAGAGCAGTCTAGCTTCCTCCGCAAGGACAGGGTGTAACCAGTCGCACCAAGGTATAATTCACAGGTGGAATATGAATGAGAATGATGGATGCCTCTTCTGAGCCAAGGATTTTAAAAAGCTGATGTGCCTTCTTCAATTTCCCTAGGACTGGCTGGAAGCAGAGCATTACATAGCTTTGTAGGGTGATGGACTATGTGACTAGAAGGAACCTGGACCCCCAAATTGCCAAATGCAGGAAGCTACTCACCAACAAAGAAGAGATACACTAGATTGTTGTGTGACTGATAAATACACTTTGTGGTGTGAAACCCTTGAAATCTGAGTTTATGTTTTTGGCAGAGATAGATCCGTTGTATGTATACATCTAGTGCATTCTCAAATACTTATTCTAGTCATACTTCCTTCTATAACACCCTCTTCTGATGTCCTCCTCAGGAATTCTCCACAGTGGAATTGAATGGCATAGGGATGGCATTTATACAATATTGTGTTCTAGGAGCCCAAGCGAAGAAAATTTGTCTCCTCTTTCCCCAACCTTTCAATACATGATGTATTGCAAGTAGTTCATTTCACAGTTTTTTAATTCTGTTCATAATCACTGGTAATTGTCATGGGATCACTCAGACCTGCTGTAGGATCTGACTGGACTTTGCATCCTCTCCCTTTTTGAGAAAAATGTGAGAAATCATCTCACTCTATTTGGTGGAAGTTTTATGATGAAGCTTAAATACACAAATGTGGTGAGCGTGGATGTTGCTGGGTGAATATGAAGTCCAAAGTTGGCATTGGTCAATTTTGGGCTGTGTAGCACCCAGGCATCCAGTTCTGCCAGCATCCCTAACTCCTCAGGGGGGGTTTTCATTGTAGGAGTTTCAAGAGAAAAGTAGCCACTTCCATTGTGGAAGCTAGAGTTGCTGATTCCCCATCTCTCTTTGTGACAAATTTTAGTCTGTGGGTGAGATTGAAGTGACTGAAGAAGAGAGGATACCTGGGCATCCGAGTCATTAAGTTGACACCTGCTGTATGAATAAGGCTACAGAACATACTGTTAAGTCTTCCAGAGCTCCATGGGCTCCTGTTCTTTGCCCAAGATTTCTTATTCAAACTGAGTTCCTGATGTAAGTATTTAGAACTTGGATTGTCAACAAAGAATCCTATTTTTTTCAACAAAGAATCCTAAAACAGAATTTGTTGCTTCATTGACAATGTAAACTAAAGATTGATCACATTTAATGTGGTCTAAAAGTATTCTCTCTCTTTTTTTTTTTTTTTAAGATTTACCCACATTTTTAGCACTTTCTTTCTTGCATCTCAGCATTTTATCTGGGGTCATTTTCATGTAGTGCAGGTCTCCTAGGGCAGTCTATTTCCTGGATACTTTTAAGATTGTTTCCCCTTGATTTTTTACATCATTCTCTTACAGTGTGGCTTGCTGTGTATTTCTTTTTATGTATCCTACTTAGGGTTTAAGGTTTGTTGTTTGTTAATTCATAGATTGATTTTAAAAATTGTCACCTAGGGGCATCTGGGTGGCCTAGGCAGTTAAGCGTCTCACTTCATTTCCACTCAGGTCATGATCTCAGGGTCATGAGATCAAGCACGGTGCCAGGCTCCACACTGGGCATGGAGCCTTCTAGAGATTCTCTTCTGTGTTTCTCCCTCTGCTCCCCTTCCACTCACATGCACATGCACTGTATATATATATATATATATATATAAACACCTATTATCTTTTCTCTCTTCTCTTTCAGGGACCCATATTTAAACTTCCTTACTCTATTTTGTAGGCCTCTTACCTTCTTTTCTGTATTTTAATCTTTTTTAAATCTCTACATACTTCATTCTAGATAATTCTTGTGATCTACCTTCCAGTTCATTAGTTTTGTCTTCTGCTCTGCTTAATTTGCTTTTAACCTGCCCCATGAGTTCTCAGTTCCTTCTTCAAATCTGCTCTGTCACTGTTTATACTTTTCTATCAATTCTAGATATTATCAATCATTACTTTTATATAAGCATATCCTATATCGTAGTCTGTATCTAATAATTCCTATACTTGAAATTTGGGGGCTTTATTATTTCATTTATGCAAATTGTTATTCATAGTGTCTTGATTCTTTGTACATCTGGATACCTTTAGCTATGCCATAACATAACATTTTTAAATTTTATTTTTAGAAATAATTTGAGGCTTAGGTTAATATATCTTCCTCCCAGAAGTATTTTTTATTTTTTTGTTTTTTCTTATTAGGAAGCAAATGGCTTATACTTCAAGAGTAGCTTAAGTTAAAATGAGGTTCTCATAATGAAAACAAGAACTATATGTGAGGGTGAGGTTTCTTTCATTTCTGGTTCATGTGATGGGCATAGCCCTTTGAAAACTCAGTTCAATGTGTATGTGCCTAGAGAGGAAAGGAAGGAAAATAGGTTGTCTAACTCCCCACCATAAGTTCCCTATTATTGACTTCCCTTCCACCTTGCTGAGAAAACCAAAGGTCTGTAAATTCCTCTTATGCTGGCAAAAGAAAGTAGCTTTGAATAGTGAGCTTGTTTCTGGATTCTTATTTTTGCCAGTAATTTCTCCCAATAGGATTAGTTTCTACAATGGTGTAAATAGATGGTTCTCATATTTCTTCTACTTTTTGAGGGAATTATCTTAGGTGAGTTAGTTCCAAATACCAACACACCTTTCTCTACTCTTTGACTCTATTATTATATACTGGTATTATTATATACTGGTATATAGCTAATCATCCCATAATTTCATCTTTATCTTCCTGTCATATTTCATTTCAAAGTTCTTTGTGAGGGAAATAAAACCTTATTTTTGTATAGTTATGTTTTAAAAATCAAGTCAAATAAAATAGATAATGAACTAGATTAAATATTTCATTGTTAATAATACAGTAGTGTGAATCTGGGTGAATGTTCAAGCCCGTCACACGCCTAAAAACACGCTAATGTCAAATATCTGCTTTAGATATGTATATATGGTCAATGGAGAAAAATAAAAATATATGCACTATAACATTAATACTAGTTATTTCTGTATCATGGATTAAGAGTGAAATTTATTTTTTCTTGCACTTTTCCATGAAATGAACCTACTCAGGAAAAAAGCAAATACTGTTTTGGATAGGAACCGTCATTACTGCAGCTAGTGAAAAATTCCTAAGGATATAGAGAAAATAATTCTCTGTTGCCTATATAGCTGACAGGAAGATAGAAAGATGGATGGGCAGAGAGAGACAGAGACATAGGAAACATTGGCAACTTCATATGTGTACTCACATAAGGAATTTGGAGGACAATGACTTTCCCATCTAATCTGAGGCTCTAGGCAATCCATGATACATTGCATTTGAAAAACGTTTCCTGCTCATTTAATCCATAGTGTGGAATTACCTGCTTTGTAGTTATGGCAGAAAAAAAAAATATTCTTAGCCTTCCTTGAGGAATTAATCATTCTCAACTTGGATGTAGAAGGGTTTTATTGCCAGTAATGAAATCACGAGTGTATCTGTAATATAAACACTATGGAGGGATTTCTTATATTCATTCTGTGATTTTCTAATGTAGATTGATTTCAAGTTTACATTTTTTTTTACTGAAATAGAGTTGACATACAATGTTACATTAGTTTCAGATGTAGAACATAGCAGAAACAGACCCACAACTACAGAAAACAAACAGCTGATTACCTAGGGGGGAGGGTGGGGGGATGGGCAAAATGGGAGAAGTAGAGTAAGAGATACTGGTTTCCAGTTATGGAATGCATATGTCACAGGAATAAAATGTACAATACAGGACATATAATCAGGGGTATTGTAATAGTATCTCATGGTGACAGGCGGTAGCTACATTTGTGGTGAACATAAATTCAAAAAGAATTCTAAAGTTTCTTATAAAATAACTTAAGATCTTCTAGTTTTAAAGAAATGACTTCTGGGAAAATGGATAGGAGTTTCCCAGTAAATCAGGAAAGATGAGGCAACGAACACAAAATCCACTTCTATGTTCTGAAGGAGCTTTGGACCCCTGAGGTTCCTAGCACCAGCAACGTCACTTGGTATGGGGTGGGTGGCGAGACTGGGCAGGGAGGGATAGAGTGAAAGGGATGGGTGCCCACAATACTTTACCTTAAAGAGGTCAGAGAGACGTAGGGATACCCCTCAATTTCTTCACTCTTCCTGAAGTAAAAAGCATACTTTCTAAAATCTGTATTTTTAAGCAACTTTATTGAGTTATTAAATTCAATCTATGTAATTGAATTTAATTAATGTACTCATTATAAGCATATAAAGAGTTTAGAAAATGCATTTATGTTTATGTACCAGCACAAACAAGACATGAACATTTCCAGCATCCCAAAAGTTCTTTGTGCCCCTTTGCAGTCAATACCCTCCCACCCCATTGATCTGTCTTCTATTACTATGGATTAGATTTCAAAATAAAATGTAAAATACTGTGGTACCTGGGTGACTCCGTCACCCACATTCCTGGGTGACTCTTGTTTTTGGCTCAGGTCATGATCTCAGGGTTGTTAGAGCCCCACATGGGGCACTGCACTCAGCAGGGAGTCTGCTTGAGATTCTCTCTCTCCGTCTCCCACGACTCATGCTTTCTCTTTGTTTATTATAAAATAAATAAAATATTTTTAAAAAATAAAATAGGGGTGCCTGTGTTGCTCAGTCAGGTTAGCATCTGCCGTTGGCTCAAGCCATGAACCTGAGGTCCTAAGATTGAGCTCCACATCAGGCTGCCTGCTCCCTGCTCAGTAGGGAGCCTGCTTCTCCCTCCTCTCTGCCACTGCCTCCTACTCATTTTCTCTCCATTCCTCTCTCTCAAATAAATAAAATCTTTTTAAAAATAAAATAAAGTGTATATTCTGAATGAGAAGAAAATAAGATTTATAAAGTCAGCTCTATGAAGGATGGTGGAAATGTGTTACTACTCATATAAGAAACCAATTCTGATATCTTAAAATAACCCTCATAAACGTGCTATTTGAATACTCTCTGTATCAGGATTTATACACAAGAGCCAGCCCACACAGTGTTTGTTATTCCATTTCATACATACAGGATTTATGAGCAGGGGCTTAGAAACTTTTATAGCTGTTTGAGATTATCATGTCATCTAATTGGATAATCATTTTTCTTTTTTTTTAAGATTTTATTTATGCATTTGTCAGAGAGACAGAGAGAGCGAGCACAGAGGGAGCAGCATGTAGAGGGAGAAGCAAGGAGCCAGGTACTTGATCCCAGCACTCCGGGACCCTGACCTGAGCCAAAGGCAGACACTCAATCGACTGAGCCACCCATAATCATTTTTCTTAGAACTTTAATTTTACTGAATTTTATAAAAGGATTGCTGGACAAGAGAGTGAAACTTGGAAATGCAAACAAAGGTGATACTTGCCCAGGCCATCAGGGAAGCTGTGGTCATGCACACTCTGCCCCTAACCCCACCTCCAAGAGTTTAGTTGCCCTCCTTCTGTTCTGCGTATAGTGGCTTTTAGGCTTTTAAAAGATAGGCACTGAATCTAGTGCAGGAAATGTATGAGTATTTTTCAAGATGTTTTTAAGTACATATGTAGAGAAAGAAATCCTAAGTAACTCATCTAGACTTAAACCAAAACAAGTGTCCAAGCAGAAAAAAAAGTCCCTCATTGAAAAGAAAAAAAAAAAAAAAAAAAAGACTGAGGAAATTGCTGCTGTCCATCAGTTGATTTAAGCTAATGGTGTAAGTAGCCATTAGTTCAACTAATGGTAATGGACCTTCTGATGAGTGATTTAGTGAAAATGTTCGTGCTTCCATTCTGCAAAAGACTCAGAAGAAGTTCAAAAAAAGGTATTTATTTTCTAAATTAATGGTGACCAGATCTTTGAAGTAAAAGCAATATATTAGGGTATTCTTTAGCAATGATAACTAATAAATTATTCTGAAAATTTCTAAATATGTTGTGTCCTATAAAATGATGTCCTAACAATCATAGGCAAACACAGATAGGGTGTGTTATATGCTAGGCACTGTTCAAAGTGTTTGAATTTGAATTCAATAAATATCGATATTTGAAAGAAATATATATCATTTCATTTAACCTTCATATCAATGTTGAGGTGACCACTATTATCAACACTTTTTTTTAAGATTTTATTTATTTATTTGACAGACAGAAACACAGCTAGAGAGAGAACACAAGCAGGGGGAGTGAGAGGGAGAAGCAGGCTTTGCGTAGGGCAGGCAGCCCAATGCGCCGTCCGATCCTGGGTCTCCCGGACCATGACCTGAGCCGAAGGCAGTTGCTTAACCAACTGAGCCACCCAGGTGCCCCTATTATCACCATTTTACATGAGAGGAAACTGAAAATAAAGAGGTTGACTGACTTGTCTGGCATCACACAAGTAATTAGTAGCCAGGCTGAGTTTTTTTTTTTTCTTTTTACTTTAAATTTATTTTATTTTTTCAGTGTTCCAGGATTCATTGCCCATGCCCCACACCCAGTGCTCCATGCAATACGTGCCCTCAGTACCCACCACCAGGCTCTCCCATCCCCCCGCCCCCCCTTCAAGTCCCTCAGTTTGTTTCTGTGTCCAAAGTCTCTCATGTTTCATTTCTCTCCCTGAATCACCCTACTTCCCATTTGTTTTCCTTCTCCTACTGCCCTCTATATTACCCCTTATGCACCACGAGTAAGTGAAACCGTGTGATACTTGATTTTCTCTACTTGGCTTATTTCACTCAGCTACTACACCTCCATCAGAAAGGATGAATATCTGGGGCGCCTGGGTGGCTCAGTTGGTTAAGCAACTGCTCTCGGCTCAGGTCATGATCCCGGAGACCCAGGATCAAGCCCCACATCGAGCCCCACATCAGGCCCCACATCAGGCCCCACATCAGGCTCCCTGCTCGTCGGGAAGCCTGCTTCTCCCTCTCTCACTCCCCCTGCTTGTGTTCCCTCTCTAGCTGTGTTTCTCTCTGTCAAATAAATAAATAAGATCTTTAAAAAAAGAAAAAGAAAAAGAAAGTTCTTTAAAAAAAAAAAAAGGATGAATATCCAACTTTTGTAGCAACATGGACTAGATTGGAAGAGATTATGCTGAGTGAAACAGGGTGAGTTTTAAAGCCAAGTGAGGTGGCACTAAACCTCCGTATTTGTTGTCACTGCTATTAAGAAGCTTAACCTTCACCACCAGAAGCCATTAAATGAAGGAGCTGGGGGGAAAAAAGTAAATCAATGTCCTATCTGAGACATTTTTATATGAACTTGTTATATAATTTAATAAGTTAGGGGCACCTGGGTGACTCAGTTGGTTTAAGTGACTGCTTTTGGCTCAGGTAATGATCCCGGAGACCCGGGATCGAGTCCCACATCGGGTGGGAAGCCTGCTTCTCCTCTCACTCTCTCTGCTTGTGTTCCCTCTCTGGCTGTGTTTCTCTCTGTCATATAAATAAATAAAATCTTTAAAAAAAATAAGTTAAAGCATCGAGCATTAATGTTTCTTTCTTTTTTTTTAAAGGATTTTATTTATTTATATGACAGAGAGAAACACAGCCAGAAAGGGAACACAAGCAGGGGGAGTGAGAGAGGGAGAAGCAGGCTTCCCATGAACAGGGAGCCCAAAGTGGGGCTCAATCCAGGGTCACCAGGATCATGACCTGAGCTGAAGGCAGTCGCTCAACCAACTGAGCCACCCAGGTGCCCCAAATGTTTTTTTCTTTCCTGAGATATTTTCCCAGTGGCTTTTGCTAATCATCCTGGGATTATATAATGCCACAACAATCAACTGAAAAATTGGGGAAACAAATAAACCACAAGGCAATTGGTTTTTCTAATTAGATTAAAAAACTATTTTTCTTACTTAAATAATCATCTACTTCGACTGCTATTAAGTGATAGTCTTCTTTGATAATGGCATAAAGTCTGATCTAGAAAAAAATACAAATGTGACTGCTGATATTATGCCTTGCCTCTCACAGAATGTGGTACCAGTTCAATGATTGAACTATTTCTCTTATTTTACATCTCTCTAAATCCAAGCAACACATACTCTCTATACATACTTTACAGGGCACCTGCTTTATGTCTCTCCAAATTAATATAAAATGACTCTGAAGTTTGGTCAGATTACAGAAATTCTGTGACTGGAGGTCTTTGAGAGAGAAGAGAACTTTTAGAGAATTTAGTTTTTCATGATATTTCTACTAAAATAAGACTGATTACTTCTGC
>PITA01015761.1:0-48884 GCA_004023965.1 Spilogale gracilis | reverse complement strand
ACCATTGTGAGAATTCAAGAAAATTCCTTCTTACAAAACACTGGTGCAGAGTCTCATGAAGATGTGATGACAACTGTAATTGTCAGCGTTATTGAGCACGTACTAAACACCAAGTATGGTTCCAAGTGTTTTACATAAATGGTATCATTTAATCCCCACAAGTGCTGTCTGTGAAATAGGAGCTATTATCATTCCCGTGTTATGGATGAGGAGACTGAGGCTTAGAGAGTGAATAACTTGTCCAGGGCAGCATCTGAGTCCTTGCAGCATCTGAGTCCTTGCAGCCTGCACTCTTAAGCCCTAAGCTATAAATGGCAGCTCCCTCCCCCTTCTCCTTAAAAGTTAAAACAGAGGGTAGAGCCAATTCTGTGTGTGTGTGTGGGGGGGGAAGAACAAAGACCTCTGAAAGGAAGGAAGCCAAGGGAATGTATGTAAGCAAGCGCCTCAGAGACTATGGGGGCTCAGTTTGCCCCTAAGCTTCCTGACAGCTGTAGCAGGAAGAAGGGGGGAAGCAGAATTCCCAAGGTTCCATTTTCTGGAAAAAAGGAGGCACAGAGACATGTCTAAATGGACATTTGTCTTGGGCTGGAATTCCAGAAGAGCTGATCTTGTGGACTGCTCGGCAAACATCCGGGACCAGAAAACCATCCGTGATGTCATGAGGCGCTAAATGCTTTATTCTGAGAGTCAGAAGGCAGAGGGGGGAGAAAACACATGGAATTTTATCCCAGAGGAGAACCTTGCTAGGCTGCAACTTCCCACAGCAGTAAGGGCCATGGGAGGTGACTTAGGCCTTGTTTCTGTGTTTATCTCTCTCCATAGCACACAACACACTTCCTCTGTGGGAGGAGACCCAGGCATGACACTCCTCCAGAGATTGGACCCAGGGATGGATGGCAAGTGAGCCAGGGTGAGGTTGTAGGTGAGGGTCAGACTTCCAGAGCCTGGGAGCTGTGGGGAGGGCTGGGTCTGTCAGCCTGGGCCTGCTGGAACAGGCAGAGCAGGAGGAGCTAGTTATGGGATTTGGAGAGGATTATAGCATTGGGGCAAGTGGAAGGGTGCTGTAAGCAGGAGGAACGGCAGGTGGTACAGGGTTTGCTTTTGCCCATGCTCAGATATTGCCCCTTTTGATGCCCCCTTTCCTGTATTTCTGCCTGGTGAGCCCTCCATGCCACCCATCTCAACCCTCCCCACCCGTACAGGTGAGGCTGACTCACCACCATCCACCAGGATTGAGAAGGGAGAGACCTGTATCTGAATCACCTTTTGCCCAGCACTGCAAGTACCAGTCTGCCTTCTCTAGCTCAGGCATCATGGCCCACTCTGTGGTCCAGTAGGATGTAGTCATGGAGGGCATCACTGGATATGTGCAGGTGAGGGGGAGTGGAAATGAAAAGGGAATGGAAAGAGTGTGGGCTCTGGAGTCATACAGGCCTGGCCAGTAATCTGACTTCTGCAAGTTGCTCATCTATTTTTCTCTAGAGATCAGTGAGGACAAGTGAACACAGACATGACTTCACACCACAGGAGATACATGTGCTTTCTCTAAGTATTAGAGACCTGGAACTGTATAAATTGAATAAAACTCCAAATGAATCCATCCCCCTCCTTTTTAAGACTCTTTTTATTTGAGAGAGAGAGAGAGAGAGAGAGAGAGAGAGAGAGAGAGAGAGAGAACACGAATGAGTGCAAGAGGAGGGACAAGGGGAAGGGCAGGGGGGAAGCAGAAGGAGAAGCAGAGGAAGAAGCAGACTCCCCACTGAGCAGAGAGCCCAGCATAGGAGGTCCATTCCAGGACCCTGGGATCATGACCCCAGCCGAAGGCAGAGGCTTAACCCACTGAAGCACCCAGGCACCCTGAAATGAATCCATTCCTAGTTGAAGCAAGTTATAGCCCACTCTTAACCAGTCCTTTTGGAAAGTGAACCATTAGCCAGTAGTTGGTCTCTCACACTCCTGAGGTTCTCACACTTTCTGCAGCTCTGATACTCTCATGTTCCCTCACACTTTCTTGCCATCTCTAAGTTTTAAAAATCCTTTTTGCCTCATCTGAGGCATCTGCGTAAACAAGGAGCTCTTAATTCTGAGCTCACACATTCGTGAAGAATATGCAGAGGTCCCTTGCTCTGCCAGAGGGTTCCAGCATGGATCCAAGACCCTTGGCTTGACAACAACGAGTGCATGGCAGCCTGAGATGTCTGGTCCCAGCCTTCCTTTCCTGCCATATCTCTCACCACCTGCAGGATACAAACCACCCTCCAGCTGCCCCACACCACACCACACCACACCACACCACACCACACCACACCACACCACACCACACCACATGCCTTTCTTCAAGAACATCTGACTGTGCCACTCATTTGTGCCTGGGCGTTTGTTCGTACTCTCTGCTTGCCCTGGGAATGTCTTCTCCCTCCTTTCTCTACTGGTCCTCATCCTTGAAGACCTGGCTCAAATGCCACCTCTCTGATGACCCCAGCCCACTGACGATTCCTCCGTCTTCTCTGGGCTAATATAATGCTTTGGTAACACCTCTCCCCAAGCACATATTTACTCATTCATTCATATGTGAATACATCGCCACCAAGCAGAGCTACTCTAGCCCAGTCCTGTCCTCACTGATTCTGTGAACTCAGAAACGAGGTGGACACAACCCCTAGTCTTCCTTTGGAACATACCAGCCCCTCAGCAGCTGGATACATAGAGCTGTGGCAGTCATAAATGGTTCTAAATGCTGCGTATAAATCTGTAATGGGTTATGTGCAGACACCACTGAGGAGGGTTCCAGGAAAGCCTTCCTAAAGGAATTGGCCTTTAATTAGCCTTTAAATTAGCCTGGGAAAATATGAAAAGACTCTACCTCTGCCGAGGTCGGTAAGGTGAAGGGAATAGCATGCAGAGAGAGGAGGGGACAGTATGTACAGAGGCACAGAGGTATGGTACAGCCTGTTGTGGAGGGGGAATAAAAGAAGTCTCCCTCTCCAAATAGGGGCTGAGGGTACCCTGCCAGTAGGTGGCAGCAGGGACCTTAAACTGGTGTTCTAACCTGTGGGTGTGTTAATTGAGGTCGTTGTTTGCTTCCTCATTCTTTGCCTTTTTGACCATTGCCTGGAGCGGAAATAAAATCAGAACAGATGGGATTAGGCACCAAATAGCAAGACAGATACTCCCACTTACTGTGTGCCCTGACTCCTGCATCCCCTCCAAGAACCCCTCCACTGACCTCCCATTCCTGCTTGAGCATGCCCATCTTTCAAAGTCCAGCACATTCACCCCTTCATTCACTCAGTTGGGACTCCCTGGGCCCCTAATCCGCTTCGTGCCCACAGCTGGATGATGCTGGGAACCCCGAAGTGAATCACACACAGATCTTATTCGCTGTCTCTGGGTAAAACAGAGAGACACAAAGGCACAAGATGAGATGTGCTCTGTCGATGACAACACAAGCTGGGATGGATGCCATTATGAGGGAAGAAGGTGGTCAGGGAGGGCTCCCTGGCCGAAGTAAAGACTGACCTGGGTTAACGAATACAAAAATGTATACCAAGTTGGGAGAGGGGCTGTGAAAAGGTAAAGACACTCTAGCCAACCGGGGGCTGCATGATACAGGGAATGAAGGCTGGCAATATCCAGGGGTGCTTAGGGAGCCTCAAGTAGGTTGGAGTTCCTGGAGCATTGGTTTGAGGCACAAGAAATGGTAAGAGGTGAGACCGAAGGCTACGAGTGCTGCAGGGCATAACAAGGAACACAGAATATGTCTTGACAGTGACAAGGAAGACATGAGAGGGAATGACATCATGGGGTTTGAGTTTAGAACGACCCGACTGAGCAGCTGCTGCAAAAGATGCATGGATGGGAGGGGCCACAGTAGAAGCAGCAGAACCAAAGAGAAAGAAGTCTTGAACTTGGGTTTTGTTAGTTTGGGATGGAGAGGAGGGGTGGGCCTGAGGTATATCCAGCAGATTAAACCAGCAGGAATTGGTGACTGGCTGGATGTGGGCAGTGAGGGGCACAGGAAGACTCAAGGGTGATGCTCAGGTTTGTATCTGGAGTGACTATGTGGATGATAGGGTCTGTAAATGACAAAGGCACACAAGCACAAGATGGGGGAAATATATGAATTTATTGTCTGGGCAAAATACATTGGAGGCATCTTCAGACATCCAAGGGAATGGGTCCAACAGTGATTAGGTATGCAGTTGTGGAGGGGGAAGAGTGGAGAGCTTTGGACTGGAGAAAGAGGTATGGGGTCATCATGGAGATTCAGGGACTGACAGTACAAGAGCTAGGGAAGTGACCCAGGGAGAATGCGTGGAGCCAGAAGAGCAGATAGATCCAGGATGGCAATTGCTAAGGCACAGCTTTCCAGTCCAGCAGCCATTGATCTCCTCAGCTCTCTGGGTGTCTAGCCCCACCAGCTGCCAGCAGTCTTCTCAGAGCTCTATATCCTCACCACTTCCCTCCATTGTGTTACATGAGCATACTCATTTTCTTTGCATGCCATGACTGAAAAAACATATCCGGAAGCAGTGCTTACGGGGCAGAGGGAGAAAATGGAGCTCAAGTAATAGGGTGAATCAAATGGGCCAGAGAGCTGGTAGGAGAAAAAGGAGAGTTTTCCATCTCAGATTCTCAGGACAGAAGATTCTTCTTGGGACCAAAAGTGATCGCCAATTGTGAAATACATCAGGGAGATGCAGTCCGATAAGAATCAAAATGCGCCCATTGAATTTGGAAACCAACAAGTTACTGTTGCCTTTAGTGAGAGAAGGGTCAGTGTGTGGTGGGGGCTGAAGCCAGCAGTCTGCAGTGTGGAGAGGTGAGCAGACCACCGTAAGTGATGATTTTGTTTCCTTGGCGTGTTGCAGGGCGGAGAGAAGACGGTTTGAAGTTTTGACGGGATTGGGATCAGTGGGGATTGTCTTAGTGGATGGAAAAGACACAACACTCTCCATATTCTAAAGAAGACCCAGTAGCTTGTGTGGGGCAGGTTGGAGATAAGGGTCTGACCGGCAGAGGAGGTGCTGGAGGCTGGGAGGGCATGGGGTCCAGGACAAGACTGTTTTGTCCTTAATAGAGGAAGAGGTGTATGAGTGTGTGAACCCTGTGCAAGGGTGGGGTGGGCAGGCCAAGGGACATGGCCTGGTGCCCTTAATTTTCTTCATTAGGAAGGAAAGGAAACATTTCCTGCAAGTGAGGTGGCATGGCAGCTGAAGGGAGCGTGAGAGGGTGGTGACCTGGGTCATGCCTCTGGCTTATAGGATGTGAGGTGTGAGGCCACCAGGGACCATGAGGAGATAGGAATGTGTTTTTTTCTGGAAACTCTCACCTTCCCAGGTTATGGGAGGAATCGCAGGGCAGCTGGGCTCTGCCTTGGGCCTGGGCAGTGGCACCATGGACGACCCAGGCCGTTTGAGAACTGCTGTAGAGTGCCAGGAGAAAGCGGAGACAGAGCCCCCACACGCACGTGTGACTTAATTCAAAGGCTGGAATGGAGGAAAAGAGAAAGATGCCCTCCTTTATCCTCCTTTCCCCCTAAGAGAGGAGGAGATAGTGTGTCCCGCCTTGTGATCAGAGAGCGCCTGAATGGCACAGAGGAGAATAAAGCTGGCTGTCCCAAGGCAGAGCTTACTTCAGGTTACTGAGCAGCACAGACCCTCAGCAAGCCCATACTCCCCTAGGCTGAGCTGACACTGATCCTGGGGGCCCTCCCAGCTCCCCCCCCTTCCCTCAGCTGTTCCAGCCCCCAAGCTCTGCAGAGGAGAGATGGAGTGGAGGAAGGGGGTCAGCAGCCAATCACATCCCTGGCAGCCCAAGGCATCTGCACCTGGTCTAACCAATCCCCTCTGAACAAAGAGCTCACTCAGCCTCTGCTCCCTCCTTCCCTGCCTACTCTGCCCAGCAACAGCTGAAAGGAGGCTTAAGGAGGAGAGGGAGGCCCTGCAAACTCCCAGCCCCTGGCAGCAATGGAGCTGGGCCCCTGGCTCACTCTACAGAGGGAGGTTAAAACAATACTTACAGTTCCTGGAGCCCAGGCAAAATGCCCCAGGGGCCCTCAAGACTGTGCAAGTCAGCTCTTATGAACAGGAACTCACATATTACAGAGATTCTGATCCTTGGAGCCTTGGGCCACAAGCCAGTGTCATTCACTCCACAGCTCCGGGGCAGGCCCTGGGCTGACAGCCTGAACAGCAGAGACACAGTTCTGGTGGAGGAGATGGACATTGAAACAAACAACTGCACAGATGCCTATTTAACTAGAAACAGAGAGAAGGCCTAGGAAGGAAAAAGGCAGGGTATTATGCCGGAGGATAAGAGGGGACCTGATTTAGACCGCCTTTCACACTTCTTGTTGGTTTCACTTCTTTTTGTCCAGATTTACCAGGGCTAGTTTATTCATTATTTTGCCCCCAGAGGCCTCCCACCTGTCAAGAAAAATGTGGTGCTCATTACTGACAGGAGCGGCTGGTTCTATGTTTGACCCCACGATGAAGCAGGTAACAAGGACCCTTCAGACCTGTTATAGCTCTTGTTTTAGAAGGCTCAGAAAGGAGAGAGTGCAGGAACAGTGGTTCCCCTGGGACCAGAGACTCTATTTCCCATGACCCTTGGATCTTACAGGCCCAGGCCTACCTTGGGGTCCTGGTACCTTGCACATTCGGGAGCCATGTAGACCTGAAACCACAGAACACTGGGAACACTGAAACAAATGGACAAGGGGGCTGTAACCATCAAGACCCTTAACCACAAAACTTCAGATCACCAAGGGGGTCAGAGTCACAGAACCTTCAAGCTGAAGAACTCTCGTGTCATAAAACCTGAGTCAACATACAAAAAGAAAACCACAGTCAATTTAGACTCTGAAACTTCCAGAGGCCACAGGTTTGTTTTGTCTTGTTTTGTTTATTTTACTTCAAAGCCAGAAAAACACAGAAAAATGCACAGGCATTGTAGTGTTTAGAAACTACGGAGTCCTGGATCCATCTAGATTTAAATGTGTTAGCCCTTCTACCAGAGCACCCTTAAAATAGAATACTGGAGCCATAGGCCAAAGAGAGTTTGAGTTTAGAGCCTGAATCCAATAAAGTTCTGGAAGCAGTATTTTGAACTACAATACTCTGGGACTCTAGAATGATAAAGTTCAAGTGACCCAGAGCAATACAGCCCATGTGCCTTGAAGTTCTGAACCATAGAGCCCATGGGACCTAAGGCTACTGACTTGCATTTTACCAGAGTGCAACCAAACTAGGGGAAGGGAAATACTGAGAGCTGTCTTTTGTAGTCTCAGGTGTAGGGGAAAGGATATACCCAACTCCAAACTTTTCTAGCCTTCCCATCTCAACTAAGGTGAGGAAAAAGCTGAGGAGCACCTGTGAAGGTCTTATTTCAGGGGCATAGGTGCCCTAAAAGACTGAGACCTGAGCATAGAACTAGAAAATCTTCTCCTTCCCCCACACACTATCACCCCAGGCACTGCATTCTTGTATAACAACAGGAGATTGCAGCTGACAGAACTGGAAGCCTAGACTCTTTAAGAAAGAATATCCTGAGCAACCCAAGACAATAGAGGAGTCAAAAACAAGGATCCTAAAAGAAACTTTTGCCTCTGACACATGCAACTGTAGCCACTAGCAAGCACAACCCAATTTCTAGCCAGAAAAACATAGAATCTCCCACTAAAGGCCTATTTACCTCAGGTCTTTTTACGTGATACACCATGTCTGCTTTCACCAAAAACTTACAAACCATGCTAACATGAAAACAACAACAGCAACAGCAAAAACAAAAACAAAAAACAAATACACAGTTCAAAAGATGAATCAACCATCAGAACCAGACTGACACGGCAGAGAAATGATAAGACCTGGAATTTTAAATGGCCATGACTAATATGCTAAGGGCTCGAATGGGAAAAGTGGATAACATGCAAGAACTGACAGGCAATGCAAGCAGAGATGGATACCCTAAGGAA
Organism: Spilogale gracilis; assembly: GCA_004023965.1. Lineage (NCBI taxonomy): Eukaryota > Metazoa > Chordata > Mammalia > Carnivora > Mephitidae > Spilogale > Spilogale gracilis. The sequence continues at coordinate 40,909 of PITA01015761.1, read as the reverse complement.
AGCAAAAGTAAATGCTAGAAATATAAAACACTGTAACAGGAAGGAAAAATGCCTTTGGTGGGCACATTAGGAGACTGAACATGGGCAAAGAACAAGTCAATAAGCCTGAGGATATGTTCATAGATACTTCCCAAACTGAAAAGCAAAGAGAAGGAAGAACGTAAAACAAAATAAGAAAAAAGAGAATATCCAAAAACTGTATACAATTACAAAAGTATCACATACATGTAATGAGAACACCAGAAGGAGAAGAAAGAAAATAACAGAAGAAATATTTGAAGGATTACTGGGTACATATTTTCCAAAATAAATGACAGCCACTAAACCACAGGTCTAGGAAGCTCAAAGAACACCATGCAGGATAAACAGCAAAAAAATCTACACATAGGCGTATCCTATTCCAACTGCAGAAAAATCAAAGAGGAAGTTCTACAAAAAAAGCCCATGGAAAATAATACCTTACTTATACAGGAATAAAAATAAGAATTACATTGGACTTCTCTTGAGAAACCATGCAACAAAAAAGAGTGAAGTGAAATATTTAACATGTTGAAGAAAAACAAAACACCCCAAAAACTATGAGCCTAAAATTCTGTATACAGCAAAACTTTCCAAACTGAATGAGATAGAAAGACTTTATTAGGCAAACAAAAATTGAGAGAATTGCTGCTGGTAGACCTGCTTTGCACAGGTAAATGTTAAAAGAAGTTCTTCAGAGAGAAGAGAAATGGTGCAGTTCAGACACCTGGGTCTACATAAAGAAAGGAAGAGTGTTAAGAAAGGAATGAATTAAGGTAAAAGAAACTCTTTTTAAATTAATTGATCTAACAAAAAGAGTCTGCTCAAAATAGTAACAGAAATAATGTGTTCAGTGATTACAGCTTACAGATAAGTGAAATTAATGACAGCAATGTTATATAAGAGCCAGGAGGGATGAATTGGAAATATTCTGTCATGAGGTACTTGTACTACACATGAAGCTGCATAGTGTTTTTTGAAAGTGGACCTGGATTAGTTGTAAAAGCATATTGCACACTCTGGGGCAATCACTAAGAAAAAAATCAAAACCATAATGGCTCTGCTAAAAGACAAGAGAACATGGGATCATATAAAACACTCAGTTAAAACCGCAAAAGACAGAAAAAGAGTACAAGGCTAAACAAAGGAAGGCAGGCAGGAAGGCAGGAAGGAAGGAAGGAAAGAAGGAAGGAGGGAGAGAGGGAGGGAGGCAGGGGGGAGGGAGGAAGGGAAGGAGGAAGAAAGGAAGCAAAAGGAAAGAAAAACAAGGGCAGCAAATAGAAAACGATTAAAAACATGGCAAATACTAATCTATCTATAACAGTAATCACTTTAACCGCAAATGGTCTAAATGCACGTATTGAACGACAGAGACTATCAGTGTTGATTAAAACAAAACAGAACCTAACAAAAACAAACAAACAAAACCAGACCCAACTATGTGTTGTCTACAAGAAACCCATTTTAAATAAAAAGACACAGATAGATTAAAAGTCATGGTATGGGAAAAGAAAGATACCCCATAATGAACACTAATCACAAAAAAAAAGCTGGAGCAGCTATATTAATTTAAGATGAAACAGACTTTAGAGCAAGTAAATCATCAGGAATAAAGAGATGCATTGTATAAAGGAACAAAGAGCAAATTTCCCTGACAGATAACACACTGCTCCATCTGTTGGTAAATATGGCATCGTTTGCATGGAGGATCTGACTCACAAGATCGATATTACTGAAAAGTGTTTCAAAGAAGCAAAAAATTTCCAGTGGCCCTGAAATTATCTTCTCCATGAGGTGAAATGAAGAAAAAGATCACCCATTTTGTGGAAGGTGCAGGTGCTGGCAATTGGGAAGACCAGATCAACAGCTTATTAGAAGGATAAACTAAGGTATCTACCATCACTATTTCTGCAGTTTGGCCAGTTAATAAACCATGACTGCTTTCAGACTGAAAAAGAAATCTTATATAACTATAATTATATAATGGCTCTCCAAGAAGACATGGCAATCCTTAATGTGTAATGCACCTAACAATAGAACGTCAAAAGACATGAAGCAAAAACTGATAGAACTGCAAGGATAAATAGATGAAACCACTGTTATAGTTAGAGACTTCAGCTCCATTCTACCACAGATGGACAAATCCAGCAGGCACAAAATCAGTAAGGACATAGTTTAACTGAACAGCACCATCAATCAATTGGATCTAATTGACATCTACACAATACTTCATCCAACAACAGCACAATACACGTCCATCTCAAGCTCACATGGAACATTTGCCAAGATAGACTACACTGTGGACCATAAAACATGCCTTAACAAATTTAAAAGAATATAAATCATGTAATAAATATATGATCTCAGACCATGTGGAATTAAACTAGAAATCAATAATGGACAGATAGCTGGAAAATCTCAATAGATTAAACAACATACTCCTAAAAACATAATTTGTCTCTGGTTAACGGGAGATTCCCAGGAAGGGCCATCATGCTCTATGTTGCAGTCCTCTGAATGAAAACAAAAATGAATGGCTAAATCCTTAAAGCCATGCAACATTTAGGCCTTCAAGCCTTGTGCAGAAATGACCTTTCAGTCTTGAGCAAGACCTCAGCTCCCTATTCCAGAATGTGTGACCTCTACCCTGAACTCATCCTGCGGCAGGAAAGACTCTGATCCCCTTGAAAGCATTCAAGACATCTTCTATCAGTTTAAGGTGTAGAGGAAGGTGAGCCACAAGTGGTAGTCCCTGTGGTCTCTGAAATCTATAACGATGTAAAACTTTGAAAGCATAATATTTAACACCTCCAAAATGTGGATTTGAGTCCCTGGTTCATCAGTGACTAGTTGTGTGACCTCAAGCAAGTCACTCCACCTCTCTGAGCCTCGGTGTTGTCACTGATAAAATGGGTACAATATCAGTACCTTTTCCATTGTGTCGCTATGATGATTAAACGAGCTGACACATCGAAGTATTTGACACAGTGCCTGGAACATGACAAGTGCCCTATAAGAGGTACCTAATACTAGGACCTGCATTTCCCATTCCCTGAACCTCCTATGTGCCTAGCCCTATGCTAAGTATTGTCATGGAGAAGGGAGCCAATAGGAAGAAGCATTCAAAGCCCTGTTCTCAGAGGGTTCAGTATCTTTGTGGAAAATGAAAATATTCTACATATGACAGTCAGCAAACCATCTGCAATGAGGAATATCTGGGTACAAGGGGCATGGTTCAGAGTAAGCAATCAAGGAAGGGCTGCCCAGAGGAGGAGCAGTGAAGATATGAATAAGTAGAGGGGAAGTGGAAAGGTCTGTTATCTACAGGACACAACAAGAGCAAGCTTGTGGAGAAAAAAATGGAATCCGGGTTATCTGGGGACTGATGAGATGATCTGCCTGGAAGAAATGGAAGGTGAGGTAAAAGAACAGATTACACAGGACAGAACCAAAGCTGTGAAGTCACTGAAAGGAAGTTATAAAGACCTAGAGTCATAAATTAGCTCTTAAGCTTTAGGGTCCTAGAATCACTGAGTCCTGGGTCATGGGGTCTAGGAACCATAGAACACACAGGATCTTAGCATCCTGAAAGCATAGAGTTTGAACCTTCTAGACCACCACTGTTTAATGGAACTATCATGATGATGGAAATGTTCTAAAGTTCTGAGGTGTCCCATACAGTAGTAGCCACTGCTCTGCAATAATCCCCGTGTGGTTGGTTATTGGACACTTGAAATGTGGCAACAGAATTTAAGATTTTTTTTCTTTAATTTTAACTAACTTACATTTAAGTAGCTACATGTGGCTAGCAGTTTCCACTGGACAGTGGAGTTCTAGGCTTAGATCCATAGAGCCTATAGCAGTTTGACCTGAGAATTCAAGACTTACAGAATGCCAGGGTCAGAGAGTCTTTTTTTTTTTTTTTAAAGATTTTATTTATTTGACAGAGAGAAACACAGCCAGAGAGGGAACACAAGCAGGGGGAGTGAGAGAGGGAGAAGCAGGCTTCCCGCCGAGCAGGGAGCCCGATGTGGGACTCGATCCCGGGTCTCCGGGATCATGACCTGAGCCAAAGGCAGTCGCCTAACCAACTGAGCCACCCAGGTGCCCCGAGAGTCTTAAAACCATACCAACACGTAGGCCTTAGTACTCTGTATAGAAATAACCTTTCGGTCTTGAGTAAGACCTCCAGCCTTGGTCCATCTCCTTCACTTCATTCATATCCCACAGACTAAAAAGGTGACAAATGTGATCCTGAGTGAAGTGCAGGTCAACAACGACTTCAACATCATGACCTTTTCTGACTCGTTAGTGTCTAGAAAGCTGGAGGCTCCACCCAGGCTACCATCCAGAATATCCACAGTGCCAAGGACTACCTGGGTCACATGGAAGCTGATGGTTGTAAGTGTTCCACCTACCCACACAAATGGATGGGCTACGGAAATGTGGAGAATTCCTTTATATTTTTAATTTGTTTGTTTATTTATTTATATGTTTTCTTTGAATTTCATTTTATTTTATCTTTTTACTTTTTTATTTTTTCAGTGTTCCAAGATTCGTTGTTTATGCCCCACACCCAGTGCTTCATGCAATACGTGCCCTCGATACCCACCACCAGGCTCGCCCATCCCCCACTCCCCCTTCAAGACCCTCAGTTTGTTTCTGAGTCCAAAGTCTCTCATGTTTCATCTCCCTCCCGGATTTACCCCACTTCCTTTCCTTCTTTTATCCCACTTCCTTTCCTTCTCCTACTGCCCTCTATATTACTCCTTATGCTCCACAAGTAAGTGAAACCATATGATACTTGACTTTCTCAGCTTGGCTCATTTCACGCAGCATAATCTACTCCAATTCAGTCCATGTTTCTACAAAAGTTGGGTATTCATCCTTTCTGATGGAGGTGTAATATTCTACTGTATATATGGACCATACCTTCTTTAGCCATTCATCTGTTGAAGGGCACCTTGGCTCTTTCCACAGTTTGGCGATTGTGGCCATTGCTGCAATGAACAACTGAGGTACATATGGCCCTTCTTTTCACTGCATCTATATCTTTGGGGTAAATACCCAGTAGTGCAATTGCAGAGTCATAGGGAAGCTCTAGTTTTAATTTTTTAAGGAATCTCTATGCTGTTTTCTAAAGCAGCTGCACCAACTTGCATTCCCACCAACAGTGTAAGAGGGTTCCCCTTTCTCCACAACCTCTCTAACACTCGTTGTTTCCTGTCCTGTTAATTTTCGTCATTCTGACTGGTGTAAGGTGGTATCTCAGTGTGGTTTTGATTTGAATTTCCCTGATAGCTAGTGATGACGAACATTTTTTTTCATGTGTCTCTTAGTCATTTGTATGTCTTCTATGGAGAAGTGCCTCTTCATGTCTCCTGCCCATTTTTTGATGTGTTCATCTTCTTTTTGGATGTTGAGTTTGAGGAGTTCGTTATAGATCTTGGATATCAGCCCTTTGGCTGTAGTGTCATTTGCAAATATCCTCTCCCATTCCGTGGGTTACCTCTTTGTTTTGTTGACTGTTTCCTTTGCTGTGCAGAAGCTTTTTATTTTGATGAAGTCCCAGAAGTTCATTTTCGCTTTTGTTTCCTTTGCTTTTGGAGACGTGTCTTGAAAGAAGTTGCTGTGGCCGATGTCAAAGAGGTTACTGCCCATGTCCTCCTCCAGGATTTTGATGGATTCCTGCCTCACGTTGAGGTCTTTCATCCATTTCGATTTTATCTTTGTGCGTGGCATAAGAGAATGGTCTAGTTTCATTCTTCTATACGTAGCTGTCCAGTTTTCCCAGCACCATTGATTGAAGAGACTGTCTTTATTCCACTGGATATTTTTCCCCTGCTTTGTCGAAGATGATTTGACCATTGAGTTGTGGGTCCATATCTGGACTCTCTACTCTGTTCCATTGGTCTATGTGTCTGTTTTTGTGCCAGTACCATGCTGTCTTGGTGATCACAGCTTTGTAATAAAGCTTCAAATCAGGTAACGTGATGCCCCCAGCTTTGTTTTTTTCTTTTTCAACAATTCCTTTCAGCAATTCCGGGTCTTTATTGGTTTCATACAAATTTTGGGATTGTTTGTTCCAACGCTTTGGAAAATGTTGGTGGAATTTTGATCAGGATGGTACTGAAAGTATAGATTGCTCCGAGCAGTATAGACATTTTAACAATGTTTATTCTTCTGATGCATGAGCATGGAATGCTCTTCCATCTTTTTGTGTCTTCTTCAGTTTCTTTCATGAGTGTTCTGTAGTTCTTCAAGTACAGATCCCTAACTTCTCTGGTTAGGTTTATTCCTAGGTATCTTGTGCTTTTGGGTGCTATAGTAAATGGAATCAATTCTCTGATTTCCCTTTCTATATTTTCCTTGTTAGTGTATAAGAACGCAACTGATTTCTGCGCATTGATTTGTATCTTGCCATATTACCGAATTGTTGTATGAGTTCTAGTAGTTTGTGGGTAGCCTTTTGGGTTTTCCACATAGAGTATCATGTCATCCGTGAAGAGAGGGAGAGTTTGACTTCTTCTTTGCCACTTTGAATACCTTTTATTTCTTTTTGTTGTCTGATTGCTGTTGCTAGGACTTCTAAAACTATGTTGAACAGTAGTGGTGAGAGTGTGCATCCTTGTCTTGTTCCTGAGCTCAGTGGGAAGGCTGTCAGTTTTTCCCCACTGAGAATAATATTCGCTGTGGGTTTTTTGTAGATAACTTTTTTCTTTTTTTTTTTTTAGTTGACAGAGAGAAACACAGCCAGAGAGGGAACACAAGCAGGGGGAGTGAGATAGGGAGAAGCAGGCTTCCTGCCGAGCAGGGAGCCCGAAGTGGGGCTCGATCCCCGGTCTCCGAGATCATGATCTGAGCCGAAGGCAGTCGCTTAACCAACTGAGCTACCCAGGCGCCCCGCATAGATAGATTTTATGAGGTTAAGGAATATTCCCTCTATCCCTATACTTTGAAGTGTGTTAATCAGGAACAGATGTTGTATTTTGTCAAATGCTTTTTCTGCATCAATTGAAAGGACCACGTGGTTCTTCTCTCTTCTCTTATTGATTTGTTCTATCACATTAATTCATTTGCGAGTGTTGAACCACCCTTGCATACCTGGGATAAATCCCACCTGGTCATGGTGGATAATCTTTTCAGTGTACTCTTGGAGCCTATTAGCAAGGATCTGGTTAAGAATCTTGGCATCCGGGGCGCCTGGGTGGCTCAGTTTGTTAAGCGACTGTCCTTGGCTCAGGTCATGATGCCGGAGTCCTGGGATCAAGCCCCACATCGGGCTCCCTGCTCGGCAGGAAGCCTGCTTCTCCCTCTCTCACTCCCTCTGCTTGTGCTCCCTCTCTAGCTGTGTTTCTCTCTGTAAAATAAATAAATATTTTTTTTAAAAAAAAGAATCTTGGCATCCATATTCATCAGGGATATTGGTCTGAAGTTCTCCTTTTTGATGGCGTCTTTGTCTGGATTGGGGATTAAAGTCATGGGGCTTCAGAGAAAAGAGTCTGGAAATTTTCCTTCTGTTTCTATTTTTTGAAACAGCTTCAGGAGAACAGGTGTTATTTCTTCTTTGAATGTTTGGTAGAATTCCCCAGGGAATCTTTCAAGTCCTGGGCTCTTGTTTTTTAGTAGGTTTTTGATCACTGCTTCAATCTCGTTACTAGATATTGGTGTATTCATATCGTCAATTTCTTCCTGTTTCAGTCTTGACAGTTTATATGGTTTCCAGGAATGCATCCATATCTTCCGGGTTGTTTAACTTATTCGCATATAACGGTTAATAGTAATTGCTCATGATTTTTTCTATTTCCTTGGTGTTAGTTGTGATCTCTCCCCTTTCATTCATAATTTTATTAATTTGGGTCTTCTCCCTTTTCTTTTGGATTAGTTTGGCCAATGGTTTTTCGATCTTATTAACTCTTTCAAAGAACCAGCTTCTAGTTTTGTTGATATGTTCTACTGTATCTGTAGTTTCTAATTCATTGATCTCTGCTCTAATCTTAATTATTTCACGTCTTGTGTGGGGGGTTGGCTTAATTTGTTGTTGATTTTCCAGGTATTTAATGTGTAATGAGAGTTGGTGTATTTGGGATTTTTCAATTTTTTTTGAGTGAGGCTTGGATGGCTATGTATTTCCCCCTTAGGACTGCCTTTGCTGTATCCCATAGGTTTTGGATCAATGTATCTTCATTCTCATTGGTTTCCATGAAGTGTTTCAGTTCTTCTCTGATTTCCTGGTTGATTCAAAGATTTGTGAGCCGGATAGTCTATAGCTTCCAAGTGTTTGTATTCCTTCTGAACCTTTTCTTATGGTGGAGTTCCAGTTTCAAGGCACTGTGGTCAGAGAATATGCAGGGAATAATCTCAGTCTTTTGGTATCGGTTGAGCCTTGATTTGTGACCCAGTATGTGGTCTATTCTGGAGAAAGTTCCGTGTGCTCTCGAGAAGAATGAGTATTCTGCTGTTTTAGGGTGGAATGTTCTGAATATGTCTATGAGATCCATCTGGTCCGATGTGTCATTCAAAGCTCTTATTTCTTTGTTGATTTTCTGTTTAGATGATCTGTCCATTGCTGAGAGTGGTGTGTTAAGATCTCCTACAATTAGTGTATTCGTATCAATATGACTCTTTATTTTGCTTAACAGTTGGCTTATGTAGTTGGCTGCTCCCATATTGGGGGCATAGATATTTATAATTGTTAGATCTTCTTGGTGTATAGACCCTTTAAGAATGATGTAGTATCCTTCTGTGTCTCTGACTACAGTCTTTAGATTAAAATCTAATTTATCTGATATGGGAATCGCTACCCTGGCTTTCTTTTGAGATCCGTTGGCGTGAAGGATGGTCCTCCATCCCCTCACTTTCAGTCTGGAAGTGTCTTTAGATTCAAAATGTGTCTCTTGTAAATAGCATATGGATGGGTCCTGTTGTTTTATCCATCCTGCAACTCTGTGCCATTTTATTGGAGCATTTAGGCCATTCACATTGAGAGTGATTATTGATAGGTACGTTTTTATTGACATCATTGTTGCCTGCGAAGTTCATGTTTCTATAGATTACCTCTGTAAATCTCTTGTCTGTGTCACTCGGGTTCGTTCCTCTTTTATCAACCCCCCCCCCCTTAATATTTCTTGTGGTGCTGGCTTGGTGGTCACATGATCTTTTAGACCTTGGCGGTCCTGGAATCTCTTTATCTCTCCTTCCATTTTGAAAGTCAACCTTGCTGAGTACATTATCCTTGGTTGCATTTTTTCCTCCATTTTATTTCCTGAATATGCCTTTCTAGCCCTTTCTGGCTTGCCAGGTTTCTGTGGATTGGTCTGACGTTATTCTGATGGTCCTCCCTCTGTGCATAAGGGATCGCTTCCCCCTAGCTGCCCTTAAGACACATTCTTTGAATTTAGGATTCATGAATTTCACAGTTATGTACCTGGAGGTTTTTCTAACCTCATTGATCTTGGGAGGTGTCCTCTCTTTTTCTAGGACACAAACACTTGTTTCATTCCCCAGATTAGGGAAATTTTCATCCAGGATTGGTTCAACTATATCTTCTAGCTTTCCTCTCTCTCTCTCAACTCCCTCGGGGATTCCAGTAATTCTGATATTGGAGCATTTCATGGCATCATTTATTTCCCTAATTCTATTTTCATGGGATATTAGCTGTTTGTTCAAGACTTCTCGCGCTCTTCCTGCTCAACCCATCTGTCTTCTAAATCACTAATGCGATCTTCAGCCTCATTTACCTTAGCTGTTAGAGTAGTTAGATTAGATTGGATCTCACTGATGGCATTTTTAACCTCTGCCAGTTTGGCTTTCAGTTCCGCCCTTACAGCTTCTATCTTGACAGTAATGTTCTCTTCCAACATAGCCATTGCTTGGATGATTGCTACCCTGAATTCCATTTCTGTCATATTGTTTGTGTTCATATCCAGTATTTCTGTGACAGGGGTTGCAGTCTCTGAGTTTTTCTTTTGTTGGTTATTCCTCCTCTGACTCATTTTGGTGAGGGGTGGTTGAGGGGATGTATAGCTGAATATATCAACCATGATCATGGTGAGTTGCTCGTTGGAATATTTTGGAGCAATCAGAAGTCACCACTGAAAAGGAAGAAGAAAGAAAAAAGAGAGAGAGAAAGAGAAAAGAAGCAAGAAAAAAACTCGGCCAAAACGGGCCCCAATGGTAGGCTTTATATGGCACAAAACCAAAAAAGAGTAAAAAAAAAAAAAAAAGACCATCAAAAGTAAAAGAAAGGGAAGAAATCAAAAAGCTAATCCCAACCCAAACGACCCCCAAGAATAGTATTTATATATTACAAAGGCAAAAACAAATACACAGAAACACTGACAGAAGAATAGGATGGGAAAGTGAAGTACAAACCCTCGTTGTGGGCAAGGAAAGTATTTCAGTTCCTTCTGTGTGTGTCCTGTTTTTATTGTTAGAGGACTCCACTTTCTAGAGATATAGGGAAATTAAAACTGGTTTATATATAAGGGTAGTATTAAATAGGAATAAAGGATTACCTTGAAGCTTTTATCTATATGTATATTTAAAAGAAAAAAGAAAAAATGAAAGAAGAAAAAAAACAGAAAAAAGAACACAAAGAACAAAACACAGACATGTGTTTGAAAAAAGTTCAAGGTAAAAAGTTCTTATGGAGGGTGGTATTAAGTATCACGTTGTAATAATAAGTGGGTTAAAACATAAAAGACCAAAAACCATGAAAATGAATTTAAAATTTAAAATGAAAACTTAAAAATAAAAATAAAAAAGTTAAAAAGAAAATAAAATGAAAAGCTGTATCTCTAAAACATACATGTTTTAGGGTAGTACCAGGAGCTTAATATATTGTTTTTTTCCCCCAATGTTGGGGTTTTACAGTTTTATGGAGACCCTTTGGTGTTGTCCTCTTGTCCTTCTGGCTTGCCTTCTGGGGGAGGGGCCTGCTGCATTGTGTTTCAGTCAGTGTTGCTGGGCTGAGTCTCCCCGCCCCCTTTCAAGGGGCTGGGCTTGGGGCGCCAGGGTGGCTCAGTGGTTGAGCCTCTGCCTTCTGCTCAGGTCATGATCCTGGAGTCCCGGGATCAAGCCCCACATCGGGCTCCCTGATCGGCGGGAAGCCTGCTTCTCCCTCTCTCACTCCCGCTGCTTGTGTCCCCTCTCTGACTGTGTTTCTCTCTGTCAAATAAATAAAAATCTTTTTTTTTTAAAAAAGGGAGGGGCTCGGCTCTATGTAACCCGGGTTTTCAGGCTTTTGTTCTCTGTTGGATATGTTCTCTTGCGGTTTTTTGCAGCTTTTCGGTAAGTCAGGGCAAAGTAAGCTGTCTGCACCCAGACCTCCGTCTCAGAGAGGGGCCTCAGTTAGCTCCCGTGTGGATGGTGCAGGGCACACAGACTCCCTCTGTATTTTCTCCTGCACCCCGCCACCTCTCACAGGTAGCGCACACCCACAGTCACTAGCCTGAATGGCGCCCAAAGCCCCGACTTGTCGCTTCACTCCCGTGCCACAGAAACCATGACTGAGGCCTGTTTGTGAGAACTTGCCGCTGTCCAGACGCTCTCTAGAGCCCACACCCACGCTGGGAGCATTAAGACCCCGCAGTCCTGCATGTCACATGGAAGTCTTCAGAGTCACCTCGGTTGCAGGTTGCACATGCCTAGCCCAAGAGGCGGACCAAGCGGCGGCATTAGGGACCCCCCCCACCCCGGAACCGCCGGGTTCCCTCACGACGCACCGGGGAGCGCTTCCTATCCCCAGCCGGAGCCGCAGAATTAGATCCCTGCCAGTGGCAGCTTCCCCTGGTTGCCTCTTACGACCCTTTGTTTTTGAGTGCTTTTAACCGGACTGCAATTTGGTGCTACTCCCCAAGCACAGGGCACTTTTTCGCACTGGGGTATTACTTTCCCATGGGTCGCTTCTGGTGGCTCCCTCCCTTGTCCTTTTGTCCTCCAAAATTGGTCCAAGCCCTTCCACTTCACTTTACCTTTCCACTGATGCTCTTCTTCCCCGGTAGAGATCCAGAAGTGTTTAGTCTTACATCTCAGGCTGATTTCATGGGTGCTCTCCGTGTTCTTGTAGATATTTGGCTCACTTCAGGGGACCCTTTGAAACGGGGTCACCTACTTTTCTGCCATCTTGCCCCTCCATTTATTTTTCTATTTTAGGTAGTTTCCACGCCCACCAAAGGCCTAGAACTCATGACCCTGAGATTAAGAGTCACGTGCTCTATTGCCTGAGCCATCCAGGTGCCCCAGTTGTGGGGAAATCTTGAAATGCTCCCTTTATTCCCCCATCCACCTCACCTCTCACAATACCTGGAACATCACTACCTTATTTTATGCAAATACATCCCTTCATCCTTCTGTGTACCTTTTCCTAGTAGAAAGAATATAGCACTATGTATTTTAGGGCACATTCTTCTTTGGCCCTGAGTTTCTTTAAAGCACATACTTGGAAGAATTTGCCAAAACGTTTTAAAATCAATACTCTACATATTTATTTCCAAGCACTTGGTCAAGCTGCTGCCCTGCTTCTGGCTTTTGATCAATCATCTCTCAGAAAAGTGCTAAAGTCTCCGCAACCCACCATCTCCTGTCAACTCAGCCCTTTCTTCCCCTGTATCATGGAAGCGGGGTTGCTATCATTGGGGAGCTGCCTGTCTGACTAAAGAATTAATTATCCCCCCAGGAAACAGGCAAATCATAGTCTGAGACAGGGAGTGATAAAAGCCAAGGACATGTGGGCCCCAGTGTCAGATCTCAGGGAGCCCGTGGGGGGGGGGTTGGGAAGAATAAACAGTAGAAACAATCTGAGCAAAGATGAAGAGAAATGACTGAGCCTGAGAGGTTGGGGGAGGTTCCCAGGGTGTCTGCAATGGGGATAGAAATAACTAGAAAAGATGGTCTCGCAGTCTGCTTTCCAATTAGGGACCAACGTCAATGCAGTTCTTCTAAACCATAGCAGTGCTAAACCGCAGCGGTCAGGATTCTGGGCGGGGCCGTAATGTGGGGAGGATACCTCTCATCATCTTCCTGACAGATGGGGAGCCCATAGTCAGTGTGATAAACCCCAGGGTAATCCTCTCCAACATCTGTCAGGCGCTGGGCAACAGGATGTCCCTTTCCAGTTTGGCCTTTGGGGGTGAAGCTGACTTCCCACTGCTGTGTCACCTGCCTCTGGAGAACCGGGGAGCAGCCTGGTGCATGTACGGGGGCACTGAGGCAGCCCAACAGCTGGAACAGCTGGAGGGCCTCTATGAGGAGATCCCCATACCTCTGCTGGCAGACGTGCATCTGGACTACTTGGGCGGCTTGGTTGGGGCCTCCCCTTGGGCCTTTTCCCGCAGTTATTTTGGTGGGTCAGAACTCGTGGTGGCAGGACAGGTGCAGGCAGGCAGGCAGGCAGGCAGGCAAGAATTTGGCATCCACCTGGCAGCCTGTGCCCCCAAGGGTCAGCTTCTTGTGGCCTGCCACAGTGAGGTGGCCACCAACAGCAGCCAGAAGAACTTTGGTGTCCCAGGGAAGCCGGCCTACAGTGCTGCTTCTGGGCCTACATCACCAGTGGAGAGTTGCTGAGGGAATGCTTCCAAACCTGTGACACCACCACTCGCTACCTGCTGGCCACCAAAGTCCTCAACCTGTCCCTTGAATACAACTTTGTCACACCTCTGACTTCACTGGTCATGGTACCGCCCAAGGAGGCAAGTGGGAAGGTCAGATTACAGATTTCCACCGCAGCTGTACCAAGCACCATTATGCCCTCATCCACCAGCAGACATGGCCTAGGGACAGGCACAGCCCAGTCAGTCTTGTTACCCAAGGTCTCTCCCAAATCAAGACTTGTGAAACCAAGGTCCTACTTATCCTCAACATTATGCCCAGTTCCAGAGAGGCAACTGGGTGGCTTAGTCACTGGGTGTCTGCCTTCGGCTCAGGTCATGACCCTGGAGTTCCGGGATCGAGCCCCACATCAGGCTCCCTGCTCAGCAGGAAGCCTGCTTCTCCCTCTCTCACTCCCCCTGTTTGTGTTCCCTCCCTAGCTGTGTTTCTCTCTGTCAAATAAATAAATAAAATCTTTAAAAAAAAAAAAAAAGAAAGAAATTCTGCCCAGTTTCCAGGAGTTGGAGCCACTGGGTCAGGACACTAAGTGCTCTATCCATCCCAGCACACCCCAAACCTCCAAATCCGGCACAACAAGGATTCTGGCACTTTGGTTCAGCCAACTCTCAGAATAAAAACTGCTGCCTTTGGGCCCCCAAACTCTGGTGCCCTATTGCTTCTGAAGCCCAGCATGCCATCACGCCAGAATCCTGGAACCCTATTACCCATGAATTCCAAGACACAAGTCCCACTTCTGAATCCTGGCACCCTATCCCAGCCCAAAGCTGGCATTATGAAACATGTTATTCCACTGTCCTCCAAACCTGGTGCTCTATCACAACCCACACTGGATGCTATATCACACTCTCAACCTTGGGTATTCACATCAAAAAGCTTGCCACAGCCCAATCCTGGAGTCTTAACACTTCATACCTTCAAATACCTACCACACACTAGACCAAAGGTTCCTGCTCACAAGACCCCAAACCGTCTGTCACTCCATAAACCCAGTACCTTCTTACCTAAGGCCCTTAAAATCCTATCACCTCTTAACTCTAGTACCCCACCTCCCCATAATTACCCAAGCTTATAGTTTTCCAAACCTAGGACCCCAATCCTCAACAAACCCAAAACCTCATTACGCCACACACCTGCCAGACCAATGCCCCTACCACCACCTCAGGATCCAAATACATTCACAGGCACAACCTCAAGTCCTGCAAGTCCCAGCAGTATCATGATGACCTCTGTCCTTGGAGAACCCCTCCCTATTCCCTTTGACTCCACCTTGCCCTCTCTGCTGCCTCGAGAAAAGCTCTGGAATCAGCATGACCTGCTGCAGGGGTTCCAAAGCACCAGGCCAAATCTGGGGCTATCTGTGTCAGAAATCCCAACGATGAAGAAAAAAATTTAAAAATAAAATTAAAATAAAAAAGAAGCCCACCCATGAGCCTCCCCAACAGCTCCAGGCCTATGCTAGAAGGCAGCCTCCCAAACCTGCCAGTCTTGCTGCCTTCTAGTGTCCTCCGTGAGGCGATCAGCCGGCTCCATCTCCCTGAGGAGCTAGAGCTACTGTCTGAGTCAATGGTGGAGTTCATGATCATGGAGTCCTTGAACCCACCAGCTTTCTATACCTTCCTCACTCCTGATGAAGATGGTGCATGCCACAGTCAAGAGGTCAAGCCATGATGGGGAGGTATGAATGGAGAGCTCCGAGAACTGGGAGCTTCTGCAGATTCTAGTGATGACAGTTGCCTGCTAGCTTGCTCTGAGACTTTGAATCAGCTAATTAACCTCTCTGAGCCTCAGTACACAAGCACAGAATTAGAGGCCCTGAGAGAGGAGGGATGTTAAGACTGGGAAAGCAAAACAGAAACAAACCCATCACTCTGTGGTTTTGACATTTGCTTTGTTGCACAAGAGAATTGCTCATGCTTCCCAAGCAGGGTTGGGAAGGTATCACCGGGCAAGGCAGGTATGATTAGTTCTTTTGTGTTCTGTAAGCAGCCCTGCTTAAAGAGAGGGGTACACAAATTGAAAATGGTAACAATTATTACCTTTAGGTTTCCCAAAGACTGTGAAGTAATAACAGTTAACATTTTTTAGTCCTTCCTATGTGCAAGTACTCATCTATATATAGTACTTTTAGTCCCTCATTTAATACACCCCCACACACACACATACACACATATACACAACCTGTTGATACTTCCATGGGGAAACTGAAGTGCATAGAATGGAAGTAACTTATTCCATGTCACACAACTAGTAAGAGATTTGGACCTACATAATTTGGTCACAGACTAAATGTGCTCCACCACTCCATTGTTCTCTCTTCCTAAGAAGAGTGACCTTTCCTGGGAGATGTATAGGGGAGGATTAGAACCAGTCGGTGGTGGCAGTAAGTCACAGGGATACAAAATTGGGCATGAGATCCTTGGCATGCCCCTCTCCTTCGCCACCCGTCAGTATCCCATCCATCTTCAATTCTTGACAGTGTTACCTCTGACATATTTGCCAAGTGCATCCACTTCTCACCACCCCAACTGTCACTATCCTAGGGCATACTACCATAAGATCTACCCTAGAAAACTGTTCCAGTCTCTTCACTGGTCTCCCTGCTTCCTCTCCCAGGAGTTTTTTGTTTTTGTTTTTGTTTTTTGCCATTCTTCTCCAACAGCATAGGATCATTTAAAAACAAAGATTACTTAATGTCCTGTTCTAACTTAAGCCCCCTCAAGGGTTTCCCATAAAACCTAGAATGAAGTTCAAAGTTCTCTTTATAGCCTAAAAGATCCTGTGTTATCTGCCCTCTATCCCATACCCCTCTGAACTCACTTTCTCCCACTCGCTCTCTGAACTCTAGCCCCCCTTGGCCTCTTCTCCATTCACTAATGGGCCCTGCCTCAGCCCCATCTCCACTCAGAGACCTCTCTCAAGCTGTTCCTTCGATAATCGCTCTGACCTGCCCTGCCCTGGACCCTATCTACCATGCTCATCATTTGCATTGCCACTCAAATTCCAGATCACAACTTAGATCTCAGCTCAGATGTCCTTCCCACCCTCCTCCCAACCACCCTGGACTTCATCAAATATCTGCAATAACTTCGGTCCCTTAACTATTTTTTCTGGGGTTCCTGGCTGGTTCAGTCAGTAGAGCATGTGACACTTGAGCTTGGAACTGGGAGTTCGAGACCCATGTCGGGATGTAGAGATTACCTAAAAAAAATACTGGGTGTTGTATGCAAGTGATGAATCACTGAATTCTGTTCCTGAAACCAATATTGCACTGCGTGTTAACTGACTAGAATTTAAATAAAAATTCAAAAAGAAAAAAATAAAATTCTGTTTGAAGTACTGGAAAAAAATCTTAAGAAGAGAGAAAGTGAGCGAGAGCGAGAGCGAGAGAGAGAGAGAGAGAGAGAGAGATACACACAGAAAGACAGAGATATTCACAAAGACTCAGATACAGAAGCAGAGGAGACAAGACACACAGTGATACATAGAGACACAGGGCCACAGAGGTAACCAGGGAGACATAGGTCAACACCATAGTCCAAGACATCAAGGACTAAGAAGTGGAGGTACAGAGACATGCCAACATGATGACTTACAGACACAGGATAGGGGATGAGAGAAGAAAACAGAGACACAGGACCACAGGTGTACAAAAGTGTAGAAACAGAGATATTACATACACTAAGACTTGGTAACAAAGACCCAAGGACATGGGCATATGCAGAGGAGCACACTAAGAGTGAAACCCAAACACAACATTATATACTCAGAGATCCAGTGGCAAAAATGTGGGGATGAAGACACCCAAACTGTGACAAATACCAACCAAGACATAAGGGTTAGGCTAGGTAACAGAGAGACATAAAGACAGGCAAGCTGGAGGCCCAGGTATAATGGAGACACTGTTACATAGGGACACAGGGATTTAGAAAAGGAGAGAGAGAAAGCCACACACACACACACACACACACACACACACACACATCCTAGAATAAGTAAACATGGGGATGTAAACCCACAAGCACAGCCATATGGATATGAGCTAGAAATGGGAACAGATAACATAGGAGCATGTCTGGGAGGATCAAGATAGGAACAAAGAAACCCAGACACATAGAAACAGACACACAGAACATAAACAAATGGGCAGAGACAAAGTCACAAGAAAATCTATCCAGAGATGCAGGGAGGCAAAGACACAGAACAAAAATAAACCTGGGGATACCCAGAAATAGAAACACACAAATAGGCAAATAAGGCCACAAATGAAGAGATGGGGAGAGTGAATCAGGCACAGGGACACAGAGAGTGGCTCAAAAATAAAAAGCCATGGGTAGGAGAAGACAAAAATGGCAGTGGAGTAGGGGAATGCTATGCTCACCTTGGCACACAACCCGGACTAGATAATTATCAAATCATCTCAAATACCCCAGAAAGAGACCTGAAGGCTGACAGAACAAACTCCACAACTAAAGGAAGAAAAGAGGCCACATCAAAAAAGGTAAGGAAGTGGGGAGACAAGGATGAGGGGAGAAAAGAATCCTGGGTGCTGCAGAGGGCAGGGAGCTGTGGTCACAGAGAAGGGTAAGAGAGAGGAAGACGCAGGGGAATGCACACAGAAAATGCATCCCCAGAGCCATTGGCTTGGAAAATGAGAGTGTCTGAATTTCATGAGTTCTTGCAACCAAGGGAGCTTAAAGGCTGGAGTTTTAGAGGTCAGTGGGCTTGGCTGGAACAGACTTGGAGGGCACTGTCCTGTTCCCGGAGAGAAGGCAGGCAAAGGACCTGAAGGCAGACACTGTGGAAACAGTGATCTGAAAAACACCTGGGACACACAGTAGGAGAGTTTATTTGTTCTTCTCCTAGTGTATCTCTGAGAGACAGTATTCATGGAGATGCTGCTCGGGGCACAAAGAAGCTGGCTGGTGCTACTTCTCTCCCCGGACCCACAGCATAAACACGGAGCCACCTGCAGGAAGCAACACAGCACCCACACTGGCTGCCTAACCTGCTTACACCAAGCCCCACACCCCTGCGCACTGGAGGGACTGTCCTTCTCAGCCAAGCTTGCTCCAGTCCCAGTGTAGAGGGCCCCTTCCCAGAAGACCAGGAGAAACCCCTGCCCACACCACATCTCCCAACCAGAGACTTCTGCAGGGCTTCAGTTCCATTGGAGGTAGTATCAGGTCTCATCTAACAAGCAGACTAGAGCACACCTACTTAAAACTCATCACATTCTGGCAAAGGACCACACACTGCCCCCTGCAGGCAGAGAGAGCCTCTGCAGACAACTACCCTAAAGGATAGAGCAGCCAAAACACTCCAGCAGAGTGCACACAACACACACCAGAGACACTCCCTGAAGTTCCAGGCCCTGGACACTACATGATCTCTTCTTCATAAAGCCATTGCTCTCAGGAGCAAGAATCATAACTGGCTCTTCTCACATACAGGTGAAGGCAGAGACCTAGACAAAATGTCACATGGAGGAATTCATCCCAAATGAAAGAACAAGATAAGGCCATGGCCAGAGATCTAAGCAAAACAGATATAAGTAACATGAGTGATGGAGAATTTAAAGCAACAAGCATAAGAATACTCCCGGGGCTTGAGAAAGAGTCGAAGACTTCAGGGAGACCCTTGCCACAGAGATAAAAGAATTAAAAGCCAACCTGACAGAAATGAAAAAGGCAATAACTGAGATTCAAAACCGGCTGGTTAGAATGACCACAAGGATGGACGAAGCAGAGGAATGAACGAGTGGTACAGAAGATAGAATAATGGAAAATATTGAAGCTGAAAAAAGAGAGAAAGATAAACTATGGATCATGAGAAAAGGCTCTGAGAGCCCAGTGACTGCATCCAACATAATGACATTCATACCGTAGGAATCCCAGAAGAGGAAGTGAGAGAAAAGGGGATGGGAAGTTTATTTGAGAAACTAATAACTAAAAAATTCCCCAGTCTGGGTACAGAAACAGCCATCCAGAACCAGGAGGCACAGAGAACACCCATCAAAATCAACAAAAGCAGGGCAACGCCAAGACATATTGTAATTACATTTGAAAAAATAGAGTGATAAATTAAAAATGTTAAAAGCAGCAAGACAAAAGAAGTCCTTAACTTACAAAGGAAGATACATAAGGCTAGGTGCAGATTTCTCAACAGAAACGTCGTAAACCAGAAGGAAGTGGCATAATATAGTCAAAGAGCTGAATGGAAAAATCTGCAGCCTAGAATAATCTACAGCAAGGCTATCACTCAGAATAGAAAGAAAGATAGAGAGTTGCTCAGACAAACAAAAACCGGAGGAGATCATGACCACTAAAACAGCCCCAGAAGAAATATTAAAGGGACTCTTTGCAAAGGAGAGATGAAGAGCAATAATGACAAGAAAGGATCAGAGAAAATCTCCAGAGATGACAAAAACAAGTAATAAATTGGCAACAAGTACATACCTACCAATAATTACTCTGAAATGTAAATGGACTAAATGCTCCGAATTAAAAGACATAGGGTGTCAGAGTGGATGGGGGACGGGGAAAGAGGCTCATCTATATATTTGCTTACAAGAGACTCATTTCAGACCTGAAGACACCTGCAGATTGAAAGTGAGGGGATAGAGAAACATTTTTCACATAAAAGAATGCCAAATGAAAGCCAGCATACTGATTTTTGTATCAGGCAAACTAAACTTTAAACCAGATGGTAGCAAAAGAAGAACAACACGATTCATAATAAAGGGGACAATAGAGCAAGAAGATCTAACACTTGTAAACACTTATGTTCCCAACACGGGAGCTCCAACAAAACAATGAATAACAAACATAAAGGACCTCATTGACAATTATACAATAATAGTAAGGGACTTTAACACTCCACTTACAGCAATGGACAGATCATCTAAGCAGAGCATCAACAAGGAAACAATGGCTTGGAGTGACACACTGGACCAGAGGGACTTTACAGCTCTATTCAGAACATTCTTTCCTAAAACAGCAGAATACTTTCTTTTCATGTGCACAGGGAACATTCTCTGGAATAGATCACATACTAGGTCACAAATCATGCCTCAACAAATACAAAAAGATTGGGATCATACCATGCACCTTTCCTGACCACAACACTGTGAAACTAAAAGTCAACCGCAAGAAAAAAAAAAAAAGGAGAGATCACAAGTGCATGAAGGTTAAACAACATGCTACTAGTGAATAGGTCAACCAGGAAATCAAAGAAGAAATTTAAAAATACATGGAAACAAATGAAAATGAAAACAAAATGGTGCAAAACCTTTGGGATGCAGCAAAAGTGGTCATAAGAGGTAAATATATAGCAATACAGGCCTACATTAAGAGGCAAGGAAAATCTCAAATGAACAACCTAACCTTACACTTTAAGGAGCCAGAAAAATAATAACAAACAAAGCCTAAAATCAGCAGAAGGAAAGAAATAATAGAGCCAAAGTAAACGACATAGAAACAACAACAACAACAACAACAAAAACCAGTAGAGCAGATCAATGAAATCAGGAGCTGGTTCTTTGAAAACATTAATAAAGTCGGAAACCCTTATCTAGAATTTTATAAAAAAGACATGAGAAAGGACCCAAATAAATAGAGGGGAAAAATGACCACCAACACCACAGAAATATGGAAAATTAAAAGAGAACATAATAAAAAAAAAACCAATATGCCAACAACCTAGAAAAAATGGATAAATTCCTAAAAATATATAATCTACCAAAACTGAAACAGGAAGAAACAGAAAACTTGAACAGACTGATTACCAATAAAGAAATTGAATCAGTAATAAAAACAAAACGAAACAAAAAAATCCTCCCAACAAACAAGAGTCCAGGGCCACATGGCTTCACAGAGGAATTCTACCAACCATTTAAAGAAAATTTAATACCTATTCTTCTCAAGCGATTCCAGAAAATGGAAAAGAAAGGAAAACTTCCTCATTCATTGCATGAAGCCAGTGCTCCCCTGATACCAAAGCCAGAGAAAGATTCCAGCAGAGAGAGAGAGAGAGAGAGAGAGAGAGAGAGAGAGAGAGAACAACAGGACAATATCCCTGATGAACATGGGTGCAAAAACTCTCAAGAAAATACTAGCAAACCTAACCCCACAATCCATTAAAAGACTCTTTCACCATGATCAAGTGGGACTTATTCCTGAGTTGTGAGCATGTTTCACTATTTGCAAATCACTCAGTGCAATATTCCACATTCATAAAAGAAAGGAGAAGAATATGATCCTCTCAACAGAGGCACAAAAAGCATTTGACAAAGGAGGACATCCATTCATTACAAAAACCCTCAACAAACTAGGGTAGAGGGAACATAACCTAGTAAAGGCCAAATACAAAAAAACCCACAGCCACTGTCATCTTCCATGGGCAAAAACTGAGAGCTCTTCCTCTACAATCAGGAGCAAGACAGGGGTGTCCACTCTCACCACTGTTATTTGACATAGTATTGGAAGTGCTAGCTACAGCAATCAAATAACAAAAAGAAATAAAACGCAGCCAAACCAGGATGGAGGAAGTACAACTTTCACTATTTGCAGATGACAAGAGATAATATAGAAAACCTAAAAGACTCCGTCAAAAAATTGCTAGAACTGATGCACAAATTCAGTAAAAGTTGCAGGATACAAAAGCAACATACAGAACTCTGTTGCATTTCTATACATCAGTAATGAAGCAGCACAAAGAGAAATCAAGGTATCAATGCCATTTACACTGGCAGGAAAAACCAGAAGATACCTAGCAATAAACCTAACTAAAAAGGTAAAAGAGATGTTCCCTGTAAACTCTAAGACATTGATGGGAGAGCTAAGATGGCAGCATAGTAAGAAGACCCTAGAATTGCCTCATCCTTTGAACACAGCTAGATAACTATCAAATCATTCTGAATACCCAAGAAATCAACCTGAGGATTGATAGAACAGACTACACCACTAGAGGGAGAGAAGAGGTTACACCAAGGAAGGTGGGAAATACAGAGTTGTGGCTTGTGGAAGAAAGGGAACATGGGAGCTGCGGAGGGGAGGGTGCCCTGGCTGCAGAGAAAGGCAAGAGAGAGTGGAATGCACAGGGATGTGCATGAAGAGAACACTTCTCCAGAGCCATTGGCAGGCAAACAACCCCAAGACAAGACTGTGCAATCTGAGGATCATCTAAGGTGCATAGGGAGGGACTATTTGTACTTTTCCAGAGCACATCTGCAAGAGGTGGCACGGCCTCTCTGGGGACAAAAGAACTGGCAGGTACCACTTCCCTCCCCAGACCTTCAGCATAGGTGCAGAGACACCAGCTGAGGACAGCAAACCCAGACACTGGCTGTTTTGCTTTGCTGCTTTGCTCCAAATCCCATGCCCCTGTGCTCTGGTATGACTGCTCTTCTGGGTCACACCCGCATCAGTCCCAGCACTGAGACACCCTTCCCCAGAGGACCAGCACGGGTCCCCACCACACCAAGTCCCCGAAGTTTGGAATTTTAAAAATCAGCAGGTGTGGCTGAGATAGAGCCCAAGGTGCACTGCACTGCTCCAGGCAGGCAAACGACTCAGAGACAGACAGTGTGGAAACAGCGATTTGAAAAACAGTCTGGGATGCATGAGGGGAGGCCATTCGTTCCTCTGAAAGTGCTTCCCTGAGAGCAGCAAGTATGGCCTCCCAGACTTCTGTCTCCGGGGACAAAGGAGCTGGCTGGTGCCATTTCTCTTTCCCACCCATCAGCATAAACTAACTTCAGTAAACACCACAGTGCCAATGCTGGCTGCCTTACCTGCTTCTACCAAGTCCTGCCTCTCTGTTCTCTGCTGATACTATTGCCATTCCTGGGCAAGTGTACTTAAAGACCAGCTCAGTGGGCCACATCCCCAGAAGACCAGCATGCAGGATGTCTACTAACCACAGAGTTCCGTAAAGGTTCATTTCTAGTGGAAAGAGCATCAGGTCCCTTCTAACAAGCAGACCAGAGCACAACTAGTTAAAACTCACCACACCCTGCCCAAGCTCCAAACATTCCCCACTGCAGGCAAGGAGAACCTCTGCAGACCACTGGCCTGAGGAATAGAGCAGTCAAAACACAGCACCAGAGGGCACACAGCACACACCAAAGACTTCCTGAAGCACCAGGCCCTGGACCTTACATGAACCCTTCTTTGTAAAACCATCACTTGCAGTAGCAGGAAACACAGTGGGCTTTTCTAACATGTAGAAAAAGACAGAAACCTAGACAAAATGCCAAGATGGAGGAATTCACCCCAAAAGAAAGAACAAGGAAAGGTCATGGCCAGGGATCTAATCAAAATAGATATAAGTAATATACCTGATCCAAAATTTAAAGCACCAATCATAAGGATACTAGCTGGGCTTGAGGAAAGCTTGGAAGACATCAGGGAGACCCTTAGTGCAGACATAAAAGGGCTAAACACCAATCAGACCAAAATGAAAAATGCAAGAACCTAGATTCAAAACTGGCTGGATGTAATGGCCACAAGGATAGAAGAATCAGAGGAATGGATATGTGATATAAAAGATAGAATTATGGAAAATAATAAAGCTGAACAAAAGAGAGAGAGAAACTATTTGGATCACAACAGTAAACTGAGGGAACTCAGGGACTCCATCAAATGTAATAACATTCACACCATAGAAGTCCCAGAAGAAGAAGAAGAGAGAAAAGGGGGCAGAATGTTTATTTGAGGAAACAATAGCTGAAAACTTCCCTAACCTGGGGAAGGAAAGCAGACATCCAGTTCTGGGAGGCACAGAGAACTCCCAACAAAATCAACAAAAGCAGGCCAGCACCAAGACAATGTTGTAGTGGAATTTGCAAAATATAGTGATGAAGAAAAAAAAATCCCAAAAGCAGCAAGACAAAAGAAATCCCTAACCTACAATGGAAGACCCACCCAACTAGCAGTAGCTCTCTCCACAGAAACTTGACAGTCCAGGAAGGAGTGGCATGATATATTCAACGTGCTGAATGGGAAAAATGTGCAGCCAAGAATTCTCTATCTAGCAAGGCTATTGCTCAGAATAGAAAAGAGGGATCAAGAGTTTCCCAGACAAACAAAAACCAAAGGAGACTATGACCATTAAAGCAGCCCTGCAAGAAATATTAAAGGGGACACTTCGAGTGGGAAGGGAAGACCAAAAATGACAAATACAAGAAAGGAACAGAGAAAATGTCTGGCAACAATGGCAAAACAAGCAATGAAAAGGCACCAAATACATATGTATGAATAATTAGCCTGCATGTAAATGGACAAAATGCTCCAATCAAAAGACATAGGGTGTCAGAATGGATAAAAACCCAAGACTCAGCTATGCGTTGTCTACAAGAGACTCATCGTAGACCTAAAGACACCTTCAGACTGAAAGTGAAGGGATGGATAAACATTTATGCAAATGGACATCCAAAGAAAGCCAGAGTAACAATACTTATCACAGACAAACTACATTTTAAGCCAAAGACTGTAACAAGAGATGAAGAAGGGTGCTATATCATAGTAAAAGGGGCTATCCACCAAGATCTAACAGTTGTAAATATTTATGCCTCCAACTTGGGAGCACCCAAATATAAAACAATTAATAGCAAACATAAAGGAACTTATTGATAATAATAATACAATAATAATAGGGGACTTTAACACCCCTACACTTACAGCAATGGACAGATCATCTAAGCAGAAGATCAACAAGGAAAGACTGGCTTTGAATGACACCCTGGACCGGACGGACTTAACAGATATATTCAGGACATTTCATCACAGACAGAAGAATACACATTCTTTTGGAGGGCACATGGAACATTCTCCAGAATAGCTCACATATTGGGTCATGAATCAGGCCTCAAGAAGTACAAAATGATCAAGATCATGCCATGCATCTTTTCTGATCACAGCAGTATGAAACTTGAAGTCAACCAGAAGAAAATATTTGGAAAGACCACAAATACATGGAGGTTAAAGAGCATGCTCCTAACCATTGAATGGGCTAACCAGGAAATTAAAGAATAAATTTTTAAAATACATGGAAACAAATGAAAATGAAAACAGCAGCAGTTCTAAACCTTTGGGATGCAGCAAAAGCTGTCATGTGAGGGAAGTATGTAGCAATACAGGCCTACCTTAAGAAGCAAGAAAAATCTCAATTAAACAACCTAACCTTACACCTAAAGGAGCTGGAGAAAGAACAGCAAACAAAGCCTAAAGCCAGCAGAAGAAGGGAGATAATAAATATTAGAGTAGAAATAATTGACCTAGAAACTAAAGAAACAGTAGAAGAGATCAGTGAGATGAGTAAATGGTTCTTTAGGGAAAAAAATCAATAAAATTGGCAAACCCTTACCTAGACTTATAAAAAAGAAATGAGAAACGACCCAAATAGATGAAATCACAAACGAGAGAGGGGAAATGACACCCAACCCCACAGAAATACAAGCAAGTATAAGAGGATATTATGAAAAACAATATGACAACAAACTGGACAGCCTCGAAGAAATAGTTAAATTCCTAGAAACATATAAACTTCCAAAATCAAAATGGGAAGAAATGGAAAACTTGAACAGACCAATAACCAGCAAAGAAATGGAATCAGTAATCATAATAAAAAAAATCTCCCAACAAACAAGTGTCCAGGGCCACATGGTTTCATAAGGGAACTCTACTGACCATGAAAAGAAGAGTTAATACCTACTCTTCTTCACCTATTCCAAAAAAATAGAAATGGAAGAAACACCTCCAAGTCCATTCAATGAGGTCAGCATTACCCCGATTCCAAAACCAGACAAAGACTCCAGCAAAAAAAGGAGAACTACACGCCCATATCCCTGATGAACATGGATGTAATAATTCTCAAGAGATTACTAGCAAATTCAATCCCACAGTACATTAAAAGAATCATTCACCAGGATCCAGTGGGATTTATTCCTGGGCTGCAAGGGTGGTTCAATATTTGCAAATCAATCAACGTGATACACCACATTAATAAAGGAAAGGATAAGAACCATGTGGTCCTCTCAATAGATGCAGAAAAAGCATCTGATAAAGTAGGACATCCATTCATGATAAACACCATCAACTGAGTAGAAGGAATATACCTGAACTTACTAAAGATCATGATACTTGCAAAAGACATGATACTTGATATCAAAAACCCAAAAGACTACCCCCAACGATTGCTCAAATTGATGTATGAATTCAGCCAAGTCACAGGACACAAAAATCAATATATGGGAATCTGTTGCATTTATATACACCAATAATGAAGCAGTAGAGAGAGAAATCAAGGAATTGTCCCCATTTACAATTGCACCTAAAAGCATAAGATACCTAGGAATAAGCCTAACAGAGCAGGTTTTGAAAGACCTGCACTCTGAAAACTAATAAAGCACTGATGACAGCAACCAAAGAGGACACAGAGAAATGGAAAGACTTTCTGTGCTCATGGTTTGGAAGAACACACATTGTTAAAATGTCTGCACTACCCAAAGCATTCAATGCAATCCCTATCAAAATACCAAGAGCATTTTCCACAGGGGTAGAACAAACAGTCCTAAAATTTGTGTGGAACCACAGAAGACCCTAAAGAGCCAAAGCGATCTTGAGAAAGAAAAACAAAGCTGGAGGCATCACAATTGTGGACCTCAAGTTATGTTACAGAACTGTCGTGATCGAGAAGGTATAGTACTAGCACAAAAACAAACACATAGATCAATGGGACTGAATAAAAACCCAGCAATGGACCCACAATTACATGGTCAATCCGTCTTCAAAGAAAGCGGGAAAGAATATCCAATGGGAAAAAGACAGTCTCTTCAACAAATAGTGTTGGGAAAACTGGACAGCAACATGCAAAAGAATGAAACTGGAGTACTTTCTTACACCATACACAAAGTGGACGAAAGACTTAAATGTGAGACAGGAATACATCA
This sequence comes from Spilogale gracilis, assembly GCA_004023965.1. Taxonomy (NCBI): domain Eukaryota; kingdom Metazoa; phylum Chordata; class Mammalia; order Carnivora; family Mephitidae; genus Spilogale; species Spilogale gracilis. The sequence goes on along the minus strand of PITA01015761.1, from coordinate 13,332 downwards.
AAGTCCTACAAGAGAACACAGGCAGTAACCTCCCTGACATCGGCCATAGCAACTTCTTACTAGATATGCCTCCTGATGCAAGAGAAACAAAAGCACAAATAAACTATTGGGACTTCATCAAGATAAAACACCTCTGCCCAGCGAAGGAAACAATCAACAAAACTAAAAGGCAACCCTCAGAATGAGAGAAGATATTTGCAAATGGCACATCTGATAAAGTAAAATTTATGAAGAACTCATAAATCTCCACACCCAAAAAGCAAATGATCCAGTTTAAAACATAGGCAGAAGACATGAATAGACATTTTTCCAAAGGAGACATCCAGATGGCTAGCAGATATATGAAAGATGCTCTGCATCACTCATCATCGGGGAAATGCAAATGAAAACCACGATGAGCTACACCCTCACACCTGGCTAAAATTAAGAACGCAGGAAATAGCAGGTGTTGGTGAGGGTGCAGAGAAAGGGAACCCTCTTACACTGTTGGTGGGAACGCTAACTGGCACAGTTACTCTGGAAAACAGTACGGAGTTTCCTCAAAAAGTTAAAAGGGTAACTACCCTACAATCCATCTAGTGCACTACTAGGTATTTATGCAAGGAATCCAGAAATACCAATTTGAAGGGATATATGCACCCCAATGTTTGTAACAGCATTATCTACAATAACCAACTTATGGAAACAGCCCAAGTGTCCATCGGCTGAGGAGTGGATAAAGAAGATGTGGTATATATATGTGACTCAGCCATAAAAGTAAAATCTTACCATTTGCAATGACATGGATGGAGCAACCGAGCATTAGGCTAAGTGAAATAAGTCAATCTGAGAAAGACAAATACCATATGATTTCACTCATGTGGAATTTAAGAAACAAAACAAAGGAACAAAAGGGAGAAAAGAGAGAGAGAGGGCAACCAAGAAACAGATTCTTCACTATAGAGTACAAACATGATCACTCTGGGGGAGGGGTTATATACATGATGGGTATTAAGGAGTGCACTTGTCGTGACAAGCACCGGTGACGTACGGAAGCACTGAATCACGATATTGTACACCTGAAATTGTAAAACTACACAGTATGCTAACAAACTGGAATTTAAATAAAAACTTAAAAAATAAAAAAATAAAAACTTAAAAAAAAAAGGCATTGATCAGACACCAGACACAAGCAGCGAGACAGGAACACAGAAATGGTGAGTCAGATCAAAACAAAAGTAGGGTCAGAACAAGAAGGTAAGAGAAACAGATGCAGAGGTACCCTGGAAAATAGGTGCATAGAAACAAGAACGCAGCTGTGGGGACCTAGGGAAAATGAGTCAAGGACTGAGAAATAGAGGTATTGAGTCATGGAAGAACGTAAGACACTGTCACAGCAACATCAAGAAACAAATACAGAGACATTGGCTAAAACTGGGGGAAGGGATTGGAGGATGATAGTAAATACCAAATCACAGACATGGAGAACAAAGTCCCAGAGATGCACAGATTCAGAGACTCACCAACAAAAGGTACATGGAAGGAGGCTTATGCAGGTTAACGAGCACAGACACTGCAACACAAAGGCTCAGAGACACCCAGAAACAGGAATACAGAGACCCTGAGACACACTTCCAGTGGATCACAGTGGTTCAGGGATAAGCAAGGACTTGGGGATACACAGAGATAGAAACACAGAGACACTTGCCCTGGAACACAGAGCCTCATGGGCACCCAGATACGGAGATACACATATGCTAGTTCACAAGCTAAGACTCAGGGACATGTAATGACTTAGGGACATGCAGACTCAAGGACGCACAATGACTCGGGGACACATAAAGACTCGGGAACATGCAAAGATTCAAGGACAGGTAAAGAATCAGGAATACACAAAATTCAGTGATGCACAGAAGAAGGGATGTACAAACACTCAATCACAGAGAATTGTTGACTTCCCAGACACTGAGACACAGAGATCTATGGGCACACAGAGACAGGAAAACACAGACATTAGATTGAAGAGGCTCTGTATATGCAGAAACTCAAGTACCTTCAAGGACAAGGATGCACAGACACTAAAACACAGTGATGAAGGACACACAGGCACAAGAACATAGAAGACACAGAATACAGGCAGAGACTCAGGGACACTCAGAGATGGTGATATACAGACACTGAAATAGAGACTAATAGGATGTACAACACAGGGATGAGTAAATAATGGGACACAGAAACTCACAGACTTACAAGGGATCAAGGACATGCAGATACTGGACCGCAATATACAATGGAAATCACAGACACCAGAGCACAGAGATGCTGGGATCCAGAAACCTTGGGAAACTGAAGTATGCAGACACTGGAACACAGCTGGACACTTGCCCATATAAATATTAAGATACACACAGCCATGAAGAAACATGGGCAACCACTAACACAGAGAAAGACACAGGTATACACACAAACACACAGACACTAGAATAGATGTCAGAGCACACAGAGATGCAGGCACACAGAGACAATGGGACGAGACACTGACACACAGTTACCAGTATGTACAGACACTAGGATACACAGGAGGACACATAGAACCTGAGATGGACACACACGATGGGATGCACACACCTTTGAGATGCAAGGAAACTGGGGATTGAGGACTGAAGCACACAAAAGTGGAAACTCAGAGACACACAGCAGCATGCCAATACTGGGACACACAGATGGTAGGGTAGAGGCATTGAGGCACACAGACACGAGAACAAACAAAAACCCTGAGGGACACAAATAATGGAACAAGCAAACACTGGAATATACACACACTGAGGTGCAGTGGCATTGGGACATACAGAAACTGTGACACACCCTGGGACATAGAGTTATAGAGGCTTACACAGGCAGTGGCACACTGGGGCTACACAGAACTGGGCCATATAGACCCTGGGTCAAGCAGACATTGTGATACACAGACATTGGGCTACCAATACTGAAGCACACAGAAACACTGAAACTAATAGACACATGTAACATGCCAATGGTGAAGTTACACAAACTGGGACATATAGAAACCAAGGGATACAGATACTGGAACATGCACGGACACAGAGACACACAGACACTAGAACATTCAGTCATTAAGACATAAACAGGTACTGGGGACACCCAGACATTATGGTACAGAGAAACTATGATCTGCAGACACTGGGAAATACACAGACACTGTGACACACAGTCATTTTGACACAGGCACTGTTGCACAGCCAGGGGTAGAGGCAGAAATCGGGATTTATAGACATTGAGGTTCACAGACACTGGGATACATAAACACTGAGATACACAGACACTGGGATACATAAACACAGAGATACACAGATACGTGGGGGGAGGCGGGTATTAACACTGGGACACATCCCTGAGACACATAGACCATTTGGATGTAGAGACATTGAGGAATACAGTCACTGGGACATTCAAGCACAGGGAAATAGGGTGCTCAGACAGAGACAAATGACCCCTGGGACATACAGACACTGACACACATAGTCGTTACAATGCATAGGTAGTGGAACACACAAATACTGGGGTTCTCAGAAAATGGGAGGTGTAGACACCAGAAAACATACAGACTGTGGGATATACAAACACTGGTTGCAAACACTTAAACCTACAAATTCTGGGACACATAAACAGTAGGACATACGGACACAGGGATATTGTCTCTGAGGCACACGGAAACACTGACACTCACACATACTACACCATGCTGACACAGGGACATCATCACTGAAACATACAGACACTAAGACTCTCTGACCCAGGGCACCTGAGTGTCTCAGTTGGTTGGGCTCGTGATCCCAGAGTCTTGGGATTGAGTTCCATGTCGGGCTCCCGGCTCTGCGGGGAGTCTGCTTCTCCCTCTGAATATTTCCCCTCTAATTCTCTCTCTCTCTCTCTCTCTCTCTCTCTCTCTCTCTCTCTCTCTCTCTCCCCCCTTTCTCTCTCTCAAATAAATAAATAAAATCTTACAAAAAAAGACTCTCTGACCCAAACACACAGAACCTGGAGTACAGACACTAGAGCACACAAAACATCAAAACACATAAACACACTACAACATACTTACTTTGGAACACATAGTCACTGGAACACACAAACACTGGAAGATACAGACATTGACACAGACACTGGAATATACAGGCACTGGAGCATGCATGGACAGGAGAACACATACACACTGGAACTTACAGATGTGGGGATACAGACACTGGGACATACACTCTTTTCACAGATATTGAGATACACAGGTGCTCGTACAAAAACACTAGGGCACACAGACAAAGATAAAGATCCTGAGGCACACAGAAACACTGAACCGAGATACACAACCAACATGCTTGCATTATGACACACAGACACTGGGGGCACACAGATGATAATGCACTCACATGCAGACATAAGGAGAAATTGAAATACAAAAGACATTGTGGTACATAGACACTAAGACACATAGACTTTAAGACACATAAATACTCGGATACACAGAGACTGGGTAAATGATGGAGCCATTTCCTAAGATGGGGGCACCTAGGAGAAGAAGTAGGCTTTGGTGGGGAGCCTACATTAATTTAAGCTGTCTGTTGGTCTCCAAAAACATCCATTCATTAATTAATCTCACTTTCTATCTCCAAAAGTCTTGAGATTTTATGCACAGGTCTCTGTTAGAATAATTTGGGTTGCAAATGGTAGAAAATCCAACTCAAACTCTTTTAATAAAGGGGCCTTCTTGGTTCACGTAACTGAAAAATATTCAAAAGTAGGGTGGGTTTCAGAACCAGTTCAGCTGTTCGGTGATGTCACCAAGGTAACATTCAACTCCGTTCTATCTCTTCACTGCCTTCCACAGTCACTCTTTCCTAAGCTTGGCACCCTTAACCACAGGGTGATTGCCAGCAGCAACAAACACTGAAGGGAAGTCCTGAGTTTCACTCTAACTTGCATACATGCCCGTTTTCAAATCAGTTATCGTGTCCTGGGATATAGGGTCATGTTCACTGGCTTAGACCAAACCCGAGCCCTCTCTTGGATGTAAAGGTTGGGTCAGCCCCAACCAACTACACATGGCTGCTATGCATTGTGTGAGGGGTAAAATGAATGCAGGATATAAAATGCTGCTGAACATCCAGACACAGAGCAAAGTGATCACCTATGCAGGCTGCCTAAACCAGATGTATTTTTTTCATGATTTTTGTGGATTAGACAACTTTCTCTTGACAGTGATGGCCTATCATCAGTTTGTGGCCATCTGTCACCTACTGCACTACACGGTCATCATGAACTCCAAGTTCTGTGGCATCCTGCTTCTAGCATGCTGGGTTTTGAGTGTTCTGGACTCTATTACAAGACTTAATGGTTTTGAAATTGTCTTTTTGTACACAGTTAAAAATCCCTCACTTTTTTTGTGAACTTAATCAGGTGATCCAACTTGCTTGTTCTGATACCTTCTTCAGTAACCTTCAATAACCTTCAATTTATCTTGCAGGTGGACTTTTGGGTGTTGTTTCACTTACTGGTATCCTTATTCTCTTACTCCAGAATTGCAACCTCCATTTTGAAAATATCATCTTCCAGGAGCAAGTATAAAGTGCTTTCCACATGTTGGTCAAAATAATAATAATAATAATAATAATAATAATAATAATAATGATGATGTGGGATAGACTACCATGCATGCCACTACATTAGAATAAGTGGTTTGGCTATAATAAACACTGTAGACAAGGTCAAAGGAATAAGTGCCCAGTAGTGGTACAATAGTAAGTATACCAGAAGACCCATTACTGGAGACAGCTACTCCAACACAGCTCAAAAGCTTGCGCTTCCTAGCAACCATGGTGCAAAATGACAACACAGTGATGATCTCTGAAGGTGATCTTCAGGTGGCTGTTTCTTCATAGTAGCAAATGACTACCACTGTTATAACAGTCACCGTCCCCTCTATCTTCTAGGTAAGTTGGGTAGAGTCTACAATTCAGCAATGTTACTCTTAACAGAGGGTAAGACAGAGGGCAGGAGGGTAGGCATGACCTACTTTAGAGGACAAAGCAAGCCAATGGCAGAGCCAGGACTAGAACCTTCACTGTTTCTTAGCTATAGACAACAGAAATAAACTCTGGCTGATTAAAGCACAAAGAAATTTGTTAAACAGTTATTAGATAGTTCACAGAGTCTGTGAGAGCAGGAAAACCAGATGCAAAGGCAACATAGCCAGGAATGATACTCAGAATCCCACCTCAGAATTTTTCCAGAGGAGATACTGCTCATGATGGCCACAGGAAACTGATGCCATCATTTGCAGTTCCCACCTCACCAACTCTTCCACTGCCTCTGGAAATCAGATGTAGCCACTGCAGCTACATTCACCCACCAGCAAAATGGATTCCATGTAGCCCCTGATTCCTTTTAAAAAAAAAAAAAGATCTTATTTATCCATTCGACAGAGAGAGACACAGCTAGAGAGGGAACATAAGCAGGGGAAGTGAGAGAGGGAGAAGCAGGCCTCCTGCAAAGCAGGAAGCCTGATGCGGGGTTCCATCCCGGGACTCAGGACCATGACCTGAATTGAAGGCAGATGCCCAACGGCTGAGCCACCCAGGTGCCCCAGCCCCTGCTTCCTTAAACTTAACTCCTGATTATAAATTGATCTAATTACTGTAATCTAGTCATGTGCCCAAGCCTTAGCTGCCAAGGAGTCAAGGCAAGCAAAGAGGTGGCTTTTTCAGCTTCTGTTGTGGCAGGTGGGCTCTGCCTTATAAGGCAGGGGATTATCAAACACAGAAAAAAGAGTCAGTAACCAAAAATAGCGGTAAATACTCATTATACTTGGCTTACTTACTCGTTATACCTGGCTTACTACCCTGGACTTCAACAATGGAGCCACTTATTCTGCAACCAGTTGTTCATTAAGTGTTCCCCAAGCATGGCAAACTAGCAACACTAGGAGAAAAATGGAGGGGGTAGGAGACATATGCCCTACCCGTCCTCCAACAGGCTGTTTGGAGTGTTCCACCCACACTTTGCACCAAATACTCTTGAACAATGTTTATGTAAGGCTTCCACGGGTGCCTGGGTGGCTCAGCTGGTTAAGCATCTGACTCTTAGTCTCAGCTCAGGTCTTGATTTCAGGGTTGTGAGTTCAAGCCCTGAACTGGGCTCCATGCTGGGCTTGGAGTCTACTTTTAAAAAAAAGACTTGGAAGGCTTCCAGAGGAAGTAAAACTTGTCCTGGACCTTCAAAGCTGGGTAGACATTAGAGAGGAGAAGAAGAGAAGAAGAGAATTGCATCTAGTCTCCACTCTAAATCCTCTTCTTTTTCATCTGGTCCTTACCTGGTTGCTGGATGTCTGAGTACCTATTCACATGTGTAGAGGATGATTGAACATCACCATTACCTCTGTATTTCCAGGGCTAGAGCTAAGGGCCACTTTGGGGCCAGTGGCAAACAGACACATGATGCAAATGACTGCATGGTATAGACCAAATGAGGCCCAACGATGGTCTCCATTGTTACCCAGTGGGATGTGTGTGTGATCACACACACAATTTCCTTTTCCCCTTTCACTTGACCTCAAGTTGGTGAGATTTTCCCCCTAAGTCTCAGGAGAATGGAGAGAATCAATCATCTTTGCAAAGCTATGAGGTTGAAAAAAATATGTATGTATGTATTTAAAGGTATATATATATATATATGGCTCAAGGTACTAACACATAAATGGTACCTGATATTATTATCATTCCTCATAGAAAGTCAGAGGTAAAAAGAACTTTAAAAATTCCTCACTCTAACACTCATTTCTTAGAGTAGCTAGGGCCCAAAGGGGGTAAAAACATTGCCTTGGATTATACAGGTTAATGGTAGAGAAAGAACTCTATCCCATTCTTCTCAACTACTTCTCCAAGGCTGTTTTTTTTTAACCTTTTCTAGACCGAGTCATGTTGATTATAATCCACACTGTGGGAGTAAATTCAATGGGTTACTTCTCTAGTGGGTGTTGGCCTGTCATCAACAGTTAGAGGATTTATTCATCTAAGATGTATAGAAAATTTATTTATGCCAGGTTATTGCCAGACAAGGTTAGGGACTAAAGAGGACTCAGACCTGATGCCTGCCCCTGAGATATTCCAAGGCCTGAGAGAGGATGGTTATAAACACAGACAACTGCAAACAAACAAACAAAAACTAGAGATTTGTGTGTGTCAGGTAGTGAAGGGACTAAAGGGTGACTTTCAGGGATATTAATGATATTAGCCTCCCCGCCCCCCATATAAAATCCATCAACCAATCCACATCCATATCAAATAAATTAAAGGGCAATGATTTCTTTCTATGGACAGTTACTGCTTCTCAATCTTTTGTAAAGCATGACTATAGTAATCATGAGAGACTTCCAGCTATGGTTTAATGAGAAGATCAGCAAATGCTCCCCTCAAAAAGTAACCATAAAGCAGGCAAAATTGATTTTAAAAACCCCAAGTGTACTGGAAACCAAAGGAATACAACAATCTAAGAAGTGTTTATAGTTTTAAGTGTGTGCGTTTCTATTTTTTCCAGGTTTATTGAGAAATAATTGTCAAACATCACTGTACAAATTTAAGGCATACAGCATGATTGTTCGGTTTATATGTATTGAGAAATGATTATCACAAGAAGTTCAGCTAATATCCATCTTCTCATATAGATACAATAAAAAGAACAGAAAGAATAATGGAAGAAAGGGGGGAAAATATCTTTGTGGTGAGAAGTCTTAGATTTACTCTCTTAGATTAAGGACCTAAATGTGAGACCCAAAACCCTAAAAACCCTAGAAGAGGGCACAGGCAGTAATTTCTCCAACTTCAGCCATAGCAATATTTTTCAAGATATGTCTCCTGAGGCAAGAGAAACAAAAGCAAAAATAAACTTTTGGGACCATATCAAAATAAAAAGCTTCTGCACAGCAAAGGGAACAATCAACAAAACTAAAAGACAACATACTGAAAATGGGAGAAGATATTCACAAATGACATACCAATAAAGGGTTAGTATCCAAAATATGTAAAGAACTTAAACAACTCAACACCAAAAAACCCCAAACAGTCCAATAATATATGTAATGTATATAATATGTATAATATATATGTGTAATGAAAATAAATAATAAATAAATTTTATAAAATGGGCAGAACATATGAACAGATATTTCTCCAAAGAAAACATACAGGTGACCAGTAGATCCATGAAAAACATCACCTCAATTATCATCAGGTAAATGGAAATCAAAACAATAATGAGTTATCATCTCACATCTGTTAGAATGGCTAAAATTTAAAACTCACGAAACAACAAGTCGGGGGTGGCGTGGGGGGCAGGGAGCAAGATGGTGGAGGAGTAGGAGACCTAGATATCATTGGGTCCTGTAAGTTATCAAACCAGTCGGAACACCAACAGACTCAACAGGAGATTGAAGAGAAGAGCAGTAATACTAGGAACAGAAAAGCGACCACTTTCTGGAAGGTAGGACATGTGGAGAAGTGAATTGGAGTCGACATTTGGGAAGACAGCCCACAGGGGGAGGGGCCAGCTCCCCACCAGCAGTAGTGCAGCAGAGCACAAAATCAGAACTTTTAGAAGTCAACTCCACATTGCCCCAGGGGCTAAGCGGGGGTTGGAACCCTCGCTTGGACAGTGTGGACTCAGGACCTGCAAGGTCACAGAAGGACCCAGGGTGCCTGAGCATGGCAGAACTCCCGAGATATCTGAGCAGGGTAGCCGGGTGCAGGGACGGAGCTGAGAAGTGGGCTCTCAGCTCACGGTTACCTTAAACCGTGCTCCCAGGCTCAGTCATGCCACTGCTCTTTGAGCAGGGACCCCACAGGTTGCAGATCTGGGAAGACCCCCTCCTTCCTCCATCAGGAAAGGTGGCACAGGAGCGTGATGCAGGAATCTGCCGGGTTTGGAGACTCCAATCAGGGCCAAGCGCCAGAGATAGAAACGCTCGGTCACAGGATGGGTGAGCATGCGGTGCAGCCAGAGACCAGGGAGACAGCTGTGATTGACTGCTTTTCTCTGAGGGCCCGCTGAGAAGTGGGGCCCCGACTCTTGGCTCCTCTGGGCCAGAGACTGGGAGGCCGCCGTCTTCATTCTCGAACTTCAAATTGGTACAGAAAGCATTCAGGGAACAAAAACTACCAAGAGTGAACCTGAGCAGAATGCTTAGCCTGGCCCCAGCAAAGGTGGGGCAGTTACACCTCAGGCAAAGACATTTGAGAATCAATACAACAGACCCCTCCCCCAGAAGATCAGCAAGAACATCCAGCCAAGACCAAATTCACCGATCAATGAAATCTGTGGAACTTCAGAGCTAGGACAATGCACCATGTAGAATTCAAGGCTTTTTTCCCCATGATTTTTCAGCCTTTCAAAGTTAATTTTTTTTAATTTTGTTTTTTTCTTATTCTATTTTTTAACTTTTTTTTGCTTTCCTAGTTTAACTTTTTAAAACTATTTTATCAATACTTTTATTTTTAAAAATATTTTTCAATTTTCATTGTTTTACTCATATTCTATCCCTTCATTGTATTTAAGCATAAGCTTAAAGTTTGTATACATATGGGTTTTTCTTTGTTTAAAACTTTGGGATACAGTTTCTTCTAAGAGATAAAAATATACCCTACATCTAGCACGTGGCTTTGCTCTAGTCTCCAGCCTGATCACATTCTTTCCTTTTATTTTTTTTAACCAACTTCTTACCAATTCCTTTTTTAGAACGTTTTTAAAATTTTCACCTTTACAGTCATGTTACATCCCTTCATCATGTATACCCTTATTTATGTACATATATGAGTTTTTCTTTCTTTAAACTTTTGGGAGATAATTTCTTCTAACAGACCAAAATATACCGAAAATTGAGTGTGTGGCTCTGTTCTATTCACCAGCCTAATCATATATATAGAGAGAGACAAATAGGTATAGATAGAGATATTGATTTTTTTTTCCTTTCTTCTATCTTGGTTTCAGGTCTCTTCTGATTTGGCGAGTGTATATTTCTCTGGGGTCATTTCTACCCTATTTAATATGTTGTTCTTTCATTTATCTATTCTTATCTGGATAAAATAACAAGGCAGAAAAACTCACCTCACAAAAAAGAAAGAAGAAGAACAGGAAGCAGAACCAATGGCTAGCGACCTACTCAATAGGGGCAATAGTAATATATCAAAACTAGAGTTCAGAATGACAATTATCAAGGTGCTAGAGGGGCTCAAAAAAGCATGGAACATATTAGAGAATCCCTTTCTGGAGAAATAAAATCCCTTTCCAGAGAAATTAAAGAAGTAAAATCTAACTAAGTTGAAATTAAAAAAAGCTAGTAATGAGGTGCAATAAAAATCGAGGCCCTTCGTTGCTAGGATAAATGAGGCAGAAGAGATAATTAGTGATATAGAATACCAAATGATGGAGAATAAAGAAGCTGAGAAAAAGAGAGACAAACAACTACTAGACCACGAAGGGAGAATTCGAAAGATGAGTGATACCATAAGATGAAACAATGTTAGAATAATTGGGATACCAGAAGAAGAAGAAAGAGAGAGAGGAGCAGAAGGCATATTGGAGCAAATTATAGCAGAGAATTTCCCAAATTTGGCAAAGGGAACAAGCATCAAAATCCAGGAGGCACAGAGAACCCCTCTCAAAATCAATAAAAATAGCTCCACACACCTACATCTAATAGTGAAACTTGCAAGTCTCAGAGACAAAGAGAAAATCCTGAAAGCAGCCCAGGAGAAGACGTCTGTTACCAACAATGGCAGAAATATTAGATTGGCAGAAGACCTATCCACAGAGCCCTGGCAAGCCATAAAGGACTGGCATGATATATTCAGAGCACTAAGCAAGAAAAATATGCAGCCCAGAATACTATATCCAGCTAGACTACCATTGAAAACATAAGGAGAGATTAAAATCTTCCAGAACAAACAAAAACTAAAAGAATTTGCAAACAACAACATCCGTTCCTGATCAAAACTCTTCAAAGTATAGGGATAGAGGGAACATTTCTCAACCTCATAAAATCTATCTACGAAAAACCCACAGCGAATATCATTCTCAACGGGAAAAAACTGACAGCCTTTCCTCCGAGATCAGGAACAAGACAAGGATGCCCACTCTCACCACTACTGTTCAACATAGTGTTAGAAGTCCTAGCAACAGCAATCAGACAACAGAAAGAAATAAAAGGTATCCAGCTTGGCAAAGAAGAAGTCAAACTCTCTCTCTTTGCAGATGACATGATACCCTATGTGGAAAACCCCAAAGACTCTACCCCCAAACTACTAGAACTCATACAACAATTTGGTAATGTGGCAGGATACAAAATCAATGCACAGAAATCAGTTGCATTCTTATACACTAACAACGAAAAAATAGAAAGGGAAATCAGAGAATCGATTCCGTTTACTATAGCACCAAAAGCCATAAGATACTTAGGAATAAACCTAACCAAAGAAGTCAAGGATCTATACTCGAGGAACTACAGAACACTCATGAAGGAAATTGAAGAAGACGCAAAAAGATGGAAGAGCATTCCATGCTCATGGATCGGAAGAATAAACATTGTCAAAATGTCTATACTGCCCAGAGCAATCTATACCTTCAATGCCATTCCGATCAAAATTCCACCAACATTCTTCAAAACGTTGGAAAAAACAATCCTCAAATTTATATGGAACCAAAAAAGACCCCGAATCGCTAAGGAATTGCTGAAGAAGAAAAGCAAAGCTGGCGGCATCTCAACACCTGACTTCAGGCTTTATTACAAAGCTGTGACTACCAAGACAGCATGGTACTGGCACAAAAACAGAGAAATAGACCAATGGAACAGAGTAGAGAGTCCAGATATGGACCCACAAATCTATGGGCAAATCATCTTTGACAAAGCAGGAAAAAATATCTAGTGGAAAAAGGACAGTCTCTTCAATCAATGGTGCTGGGAAAATTGGACAGCTACGTATAGAAGATTGAAACTAGACCATTCTCTTATACCACACACAAAGGCAAACTCGAAATGGATGAAAGACCTCAACGTGAGGCAGGAATCCATCAAAATCCTGGGAGAGAACATGGGCAGTAACCTCTTTGACATCGGCCACAGCAACTTCTTTCAAGACACGTCTCCAAAGGCAAAGGAGACAAAAGTGAAAATGAACTTCTGGGACTTCATCAAAATAAAAAGCTTCTGCACAGCAAAGGAAACAATCAACAAAACAAAGAGGCAACCCACAGAATGGGAGAAGATATTTGCAAATGACACTACAGACAAAG
>PITA01015760.1:0-48910 GCA_004023965.1 Spilogale gracilis | reverse complement strand
TTTTCCGTGAACTAGGAGCTGTGTGTGTGTGTATGTGTGTGTTCCCTGAGTGTGTGTGTGTGTGTGTGTGTGTTTTCCTTGAACTAGAGGAGCAGATGTTTAAAGGAGAAGGGGCAGGAAGCAGCTCTGACAAATGAAAGGATTTTTGATTGAATTCGTGAGCTAAAGTTTCCTGCCAGTAATTCATTCAACCCTAGGCTACATAAAAGAAAAACCCACATAATTGAATTTTAATCACCTAACTTTTTAATAGACAACCAGAACAAGCAAGTGTGGCTGTCACAGGTAAAACAGAAATAATGCTTGAAGCTGATTTTGGATTATTATTTATCGGTAGTTTTAAAAAAATGATGATACCCTTGCTTCATAGTACTCCTTTATGGGCGCATGGCTACTAGAGGCTCTTCCTTATTGTCTGTGTAAAGTTAAATCCTTCGTGCAGATTTTTTCTTCCTTGAAGCTGTCTCGTGAGCAGGTGCAGATGGCTCTCATGCACGGAGCCGACTGGAATGTTGTGTTGCCGCCTGCAGAAACCGAAGTTCTAAAAAAATGAACAACTGCGTTTTGTGCTGTATCTATGATTCAGCTGGAAACTGTTTTCCCTGTTTTATGATGAAATCTGCCACCTCTGTTTCTTCCTTTTAATGAATTTGGTTTGTTTACAGCCTTAAGGAAATCTTGTCACTAAAATCCAGCCTAAACACCCCTCCAGTATTTTGCAGTCTGATGATTTCACAACCAGGGCCATTGCAAAATAAGGGTAAACGGGCATTTTTTTTTTTTTCAATCCCTGGAGATTTTCAAGAACTTTTTTTTCCCTTTTTCTTCAGAGTGTACTCAAGTAAACAGTCAGGAAGATGCAAAACATGAGACTGTTGCACCTCCTCATATAGAGAATATAGAGTAAAAGGTCCTTTTCCTAGTCGTCTTATCATTTGAAACCAAGCAACAGAAAGTGGGGAATCAAGGCACCCTAAAACCTTTTCGTTGGGTGCTGGCATTCATGAGTCTTCCTGTGAAACAAAGCCAAGAGTGCATTAACTCCTTCGGTGTGCAGAGGCTCTGAGGGCCGCCGTAGGAATGGCCTTGGGCTCTGCTCCAGTCGCGCCCACGTGGACACGAGGCAAGGCTCTAGACCAAGGGACCGAAGCCGAGAGCCAAGACCTGCACTTGCTGTGCTGCCCCCGGAACTGAGCACAACCCATATATCGGTGCCATCCCAGAACTGAACATGTCTCCAGGCTGACCTAATGAACTAGTGCAAACCAGAATGACACTTCAACTTTTCTAACATGATTGAGCAAAGCAAAACTGGAACTTTGGAAAGTTCCCCGGGCCCAGTTGGAAACAAAGTAAGAGCCCACTGGCTGGATGTGCGCGCTGGCAATGTTTATGGGACCCCAGCAGGAAACGAAGGCTTTGGATTCTGCTCTTGTGTTGACCGTTACAAGGAGGACTGTCCCTCGGACACTGACTCAGGCAGGGCTGAGAGTAAGTCCCTGTTAGGTTGTCAGAGAGAAACGCGGCAGCACAATGGACAGTTTGGACAAGCTGATTCCTTTCTGTGCGGGGCTGCCCTGTGCGTTGTGGGATATTTAGCCACATCTCTGACTCTACCCACTAAGTGCCAGTAGGCTACACCCGTCCAGTTTAACAATCAAAAGTGTCCCCGGAAGTTGCCAAATCTCTCCTGGGTGGGGGCCCAAAATCATCCCTAGTTTGAGAACTGTTGCAATAGGAGAATAGTCTTCAGCCTCTGCATTGTTTCAGAAAGGTTTTCCTGGAGGGATTGAGAAGCAAAGCTATACACTTAGCTTCCCAGAACGACCATCTAGCAGGAAGGAATAGCTAATCTCTCATGAGTGAGTCCTCATCTCAGGGTTGGTTTCTCTACTAAATCAAGAAACCCTTTATTTTGGAAAGATCATGTATGCTGTTACCGTGAGGCAGAGCTGGTGGAAATACTGCCAAGGAGACATGCATAAGCGCACGCTATTATAAAAACTTTAGCTCATGCCGACTTACAGCGCTGGCGATAAAATCTTCTGGCCACGATTCAGTGTTTACCCTCGTGTTCTGGAAAAGTTGCAGACGTTTTTGAACGTATTGATTCTAGTAGTGTGTCTAGTTCACAGGGTACAGAGATGCTGTTTGATCTGGGGTGCCTACATACCCTACAGTGAATTATTATATAGTAGAGTGTGGTCTCAGGAGATTTGGACATCTTAATTATAACTTTTTTTTTTTTAGTTTGTGTGCATATAGTGTATGCCTTTGAAATGAAATTTATAGTTAGTCTGTGCTTCAGTGAGACTTTTCATTTTTAAATAATACAACACTACCTTTCCCTTGGCAGTTTTCATTTGGTAGGAAGACTCATTTGTACATCAGAGCATTATCTGGAACAGTGGGTTTTGCCAAGATTATAATGTGGTAATTACATTTAAAATTGAGCTGTGCCAAAGCATTGCAAAAATAATAATAAGTCCACTAAATATATAACACTGACACAGACAGTTCATCAGCTTTTCTTAATACTCTGAAAAACAAACCAAATTTTCTATTTTTTGTCTGTGAAGAAAACCTGGGGAAAAAATAATCACAGCATAAAATTGAACAGTTAATCGAGTTTTCCAAATGGTTTATTTTGATGGTGATTTAGCATTCTAAGGCACAGACCCTTAGCTTTTGTTTAGCTTTCGTCTTCAATGTAGATTATAAATCAAAGCTCTGTGTAGCAACAAAGAATAAAGTTATTGGCTAATATTTCCACAGACTGTGAGTAATAGTAATGTCTATGAAGCCTATAATAACAAGAAACACTCCCTTCATCTCAGTTGATCTCCACAACCACCCTATTCAGAATCAATAGTTTTCCTGGTTTACCAATGGGGAAAAAAAGTGCAGCTCAGAAATGGTAAGAAGACCTGGGCAGGTCAACACAGCTGTGGCAGTGGAGGGGGGGGGGGGGGGCAGGGATTGAGGAATGCTGATATTTGGGAGCTTACTGGGAAAGCCTACATCACTGACCTCCACCCTGCTCCAGGATATACGTGCCCTTATTCAATTTTCTTATGATAAAACCCAGCCGCCCAGTGCGGATTCCGAGTTGACAGCTTGTAAACGGTAGCCATAAAGTTCATAACTAGACTTTGAGACTTTTGGTTTTTTCTTGATTCCCCTGTACCTTATGTCAAAACTATAGAAGAAACTGAAGGATTGTTACTTCACACTTAATAATATACACAGGAACTCATAACCATGGAGAAGTGTAATCACATTAGGTACAGCCTCATTGTTCAGGAAAAACAAAATGAAGGAGCTCTTGATTCTGACCCAGGAATCTGTCCTTACTCTGAACTTGACCTAAACATCTGAAGCCCTGATATTGCTCCATTCTGGGCTTCCTGAGGAGAGACTTAAGAACAGTGAGAAGAATACTGACAGTGATGTCCTCCAATAGGAGTCAATAGTGGTTCCCTCCCATCTCTTCTAGCACCATCGCTGAGAGGAAGCGAGGAAATTCACCCATAGAGGCTGTAGCCTAGAGCCTTTTCTGTCTCCTTCGTGCATTTAATCATCCAAACCTAACACTATCTGCCAGAAAATAGCACAAGATTTACTTTATGACATTCACAACGATTGGGCTATCTACCCTATCATGTGTTCAAGTGTGGTAGCTCTGAGTATCTAATAAACCAGTCCTGACAGTCTTAAAAATGTTAGCGTAGTCTGTATCTCTTTTTTTCATCTATATCTTTTGTTGGAATCCTAGTCGTGTCAGGTTTGTGCCTCTTAGGTCTAACCCTGGTGTCACATGCTGTTTCTCACTCAGAATGGCTAAAATACCTCTTCATTCTGTTTTCAACATACACTCCTGAAGTTAAACTTTGCTCCTCACTCTTGTGGATAATGACCCTTCGGTAAATCCCTCGTTAAATTTCTTCCTGCTTAGTTCGCTTTTTTCCCCAGAAGCTTATATCCCATCAATGACTCAATAATGTCATACCCCATTTTGTAAGCAGGGTTTTTAAAAATATTTTATTTATTTATTTGACACACAGAGAGCGATCACAAATAGGCAGAGAGGCAGGCAGAGAAAGAGAGGGAAGCAGGCTCCCCGCTGAGCAGAGAGCCCGATGGGGGACTTGATCTCAGGACCCTGAGATGATGACCTGAGCTGAAGGCAGAGGCTTAACTCTCTGAGCCACCCAGGTGCCCCAGGTTTTTGTTTTTGTTCTTGTTTTTGTTTTGTTTTGTTTTGGGGGGTTGGTTTTGTTTTTATCTGACTGGCTTTGTTCATACTAGACACTTGAATAAGTTCACATTTCTTGACTTAGCTCTTCCAGTAAATTCTGGTTCATTAAAACATTAACTGTATATAGACAAATGCTGTATATAGACTCTGGAAACCAAAGTCATAAAAACAGAGAGTACTTCGGTGGTTGCCAGGGGCCGGGGAGGTGAAGGAAATGAGTGATGGTCATCAAAAGGTATAGACTCCCAGTTATAAGGTGAATAAGTTCTGGGGACATGATTGTGGAATATGGCTACTGGAGTTAATAACCGCGTAGTGTATACTTGAAGGGTGCTAAGAGAGTAAATTCTCAACGTTCTCACCATGCACACACACGAAATGGTAACCAGGCGAGGTGGTAGGCGTGTTAACTCACCTTATTGTGGTAATCATTTTGCAGTGTCTACGTATATCAAATCATCATGTTGTGTGCCTTAAGCTTACCGGATGTTGGGTTTCAGTTCTACCTCAGTAAAGCTGGAAAAGCCCATCAGCTTGCCTACCTCCATATATCTTATCTAAAAAAGAAGATTTGTCTGCAGCAGTAGAAATAGCTCCCATGACATCTAACTTCAGAGAAAGAGCCACTGATGTGGGGGCTGAACCCAAACTTCTCTGTGGGGGAGCTTGGAACAGTGATAGGCACAGCAGTCCTGAAAATACCACTGTGGAAAGAGCCAGGTTTAGACTCACAATGGAGATTTCATTCAAGATTGGGTTTTCTTTTTCTCTGGTCTTCCAAATTATTTCCAGAGGTTAGCCACTTACAGAAAAAAATAAGTCTTTCACTTGGAAGTAAAGAATGTGCTATTTGACTTGAAACATAACACAAATACTCTTTGGATCCGCTTTGTTTCGTGTCTGATGAGCTGAGTTCCGCTCTTCTTTAAACAAGCCTATCAGTGGTTTCATATGTGAGGTGTCCTGGCATGAGATGCTTAAATCAAACTTTATATGAGCATAAATAACACTTTTATTGTCTCCTCCATATTAATGAAACCCACAGCTAAACAACTAAAGCCCTGTACTAATTGCTTGGAGTTCTCAGAGCTGGGTATTCAGGTCTGATTCGCTTTCGAACACAGCTGGCATGGGGTATGCAGAAGCCCCTTTGGTGACTTTAACCACTTAAGTACTAATTTGGTGGCATGGAAGGCATCAGGCTGTGTCCATACAAGCAGAACAAAGCAGAATATTGAGCAATTTTCCGAGTTCTATCCATGTAGTAAGTCAGCTCGGTCGATGGCTCTAGTTAAAACAGATGTTGGAGTTGTCAGGCTGCATCCAAAAAAAGTGTTTGTTGAGATAGACATGAGCTTCGCAGATCTCTTTTATTGCAGAAGAACCGTAAACAATGAGCAAGGTGTAAACCGTGGAGGTCTGCGCGTTTTGAAGAAGCCAGGCGAACTGTAAAAGATTATGTAGTTTTCCAAATGGATGATACTCCACGATTATTACATTAATGACTGAAGGAATAAATTGTTAAATTTTATAACCATTTTGGCCTGTACTTGATTGATTAGTTAAATTTCATTTTTTTTTATCATCACTGAGTTCTGTGCATGTCTTTCCTTCTTTGCTTAGCTCTTTTATAAATTTAGATATTCTTCCCTGCAAGTAATGGCTGAAAGAGTCTCTTTCATTTGGCCTTGATCTTGCACGCATATTCATTAACGTTGCCCTATCTGGGAGTTTCAAGTTTACTACCTTATTGCTGTTTCTGATATACAAGTGTGTAGGAGCCCACAGTATTACTGGCAAGGCCCATAATCTTTCAAGCAACATGAAAACTGCTGTTGATTGAAAAAATACACACGTATTTATTGGATGTTTATTGTGCTTAACAGTTTGCTAGATAGTATGGAAAACAGCTTCACCCATGGGCACCGAAAACCTAATTGAAGAAGGAAAAGCAACGCATATGAAACAATTATAAAGAAGAAATGGAATGTATCGTGTGGTACAGAGCCAAGGAGAATAAGGTGTTAACTGTGTGGGATAGACAGTAAATCTGAAAGGAGCTAAGGAAGGTAGAGATCAACACGGGCTGAGGTCATTCAGGAAGACTCTCAAAACACACCAACAATACTCAGAAGCCCCCTCACTGTTCAAAGCATCGTGAGGGCCGAGCACAGTGTGATCGCAGAGATGGACTTAAGCAGGATCTGAAAGGATGAGAAGAACACTGTGTGGCCAAGAAGAGAAGGTAAAGTGCTACAAATGCAGGACTTGGGGCCAGGGGGTGTGGGGGGTGAGGGAGAGCCATGGTTATGCCAGGCAGCTTACTGCTGCAGCTCTTCCTTTGAAAGTCCTTAGCCTGATGCAGATAAGTTTGCTTCATTTGTTTTCATCCATTTTGGCTCATGCTCTTAGTCTGCCCTGTAACAGCATCCAGCTGAGAGATTTCTCCGTGAGAGAGGGAGAAGGGCAGGTAGCAGAAGGGATAGGCGGTATGCACTACTGACTTTCTCTTGCAAAGAAAGGTATTACTGAAAACAAAGGTACTTGTCTAGGGGAAGATGCTAAGCAAACGTAGGGTTAATTGGTAGGGGTGATTCACCTGGGGTTTTGTAAAAACTCTCAAGTGGCTCCTTTTGTGAGGCACTCCTTTCTGTTTGGAAATCTGTTTTAAGCTCAGCAAGCGCTCCTTAAGTTTTCTAGATTCCCTGTATATGCGTTCTCATTCGGAGCCCTCTACTATGGAGATCAAGAACCAATCATCTCTGGTTCAGGGACTCACCATACCGCCAAACGCCTTTATTTTCTGGGGAGCAAAGGAATGGGGAAAAGTGTTTATTTTCAAGATAACAGGCTCTCTGGTTTGAAAATCATAGTCATTAGCCTCGAGGTCTAGTGCGTTTTCTGCGCTCTACTTAGAGCCCTTTAGGCAACTTTGTTTTGAAGGGAATGTCACACTCCAGGGTCTTTTATTCTGGGAAGATGGTGATTGCCAAAGGTCCCGTGGCCGTCGTGGACAGGGTGTGGAGGGAGACGGGTACCCTTGCACTGGCATCGCTCTAGTGTAGTCGCCGCATGGCGTGTGTCTGGAGAGCTGTGCCCGGAGCGCCCACATTTGGACAGTGCACACCTCCATCCCCGCTGAGACAAAGAACGTGTGGCTTGGTCATCAGCGCGTCACACTCTGCTGGTGTGAGTACTCGGGCCATTTCCCTCTGGGTCCCAGAGCTGCAGCAAACCAAGAGCACTCACTTAACCAAAAGCACAGCGGAAAAGAGCGTTCTTCTCCGGCTCAGGCTGCGCGGCACATCTGTTCTAGGAGAGTGTGAGCCAGATGTGCTGCCTTCTCTAAAACAGAGTTTACTGCTGTTTACATTCTCTCCAGCTCTAATCTACAGCTTTCTGGCATGTCCACCATACGGTAGCAAGGGGGTATCACTTCGTTGTTAAACGCCTGGAATGATGTGAAACATTTCACTGCAAACTGGGCTTTTGACAAGAGACATCTTTTTAGGTTCATTTGGATTCCTTTTAAAAAAAAAATCATTATTATAAGGAAGGGTCTTAACCTCCTCGGAACATAGGAATTTTAATTGGTAAGGAAAATATGATCACCTGGGCTAAGTCTCCTTCTTTTATAGATAAGAAGTCAAACCCAAGGAAAGTGATTACTTCCCAAGGTCATAAAGCAGTTTACTGGAGAATGGAATCTAAAATCAGGTATCCTGACTTTCAGTCTGAAGGAATGATGCAGGAGAGAAATTACTCAGGAGACAGCAGGCTCTTTTTCGTAAAGGGCCAGATAGTAAATGTTTTAGGCTGTGTATGCCAGATGGTGACTGTCAGAGCCACTCAGCTCTGTCCTTGTACCTGAAAGTAGCCATAGACAATATGTAAACAAAAGTGTGTCT
This sequence comes from Spilogale gracilis, assembly GCA_004023965.1. Taxonomy (NCBI): domain Eukaryota; kingdom Metazoa; phylum Chordata; class Mammalia; order Carnivora; family Mephitidae; genus Spilogale; species Spilogale gracilis. The sequence goes on along the minus strand of PITA01015760.1, from coordinate 40,744 downwards.
GTGTTCCAATAAAACTTTATCTGCAAAGACAGCCAGTGGGCCAGATTTGCCAACCTTTGCTCTTGATCTAAAGGAGGAAAATAAGCATGGAAGTATTCTTGGGAGCTCCTTTATGAGCCACATCCAAATCTGATCTGTCATGGAGAATGTCAATTTTTCAAAGGTCCAGAGGGTGCTGTTAGTTAGCTAAAGTTGCTCTCACTCAGGCAAAACTGACTCTTTTTATAGCTTTCCTGAGAAAAGGTTCTTTATGAGAATTGCAAAGTACTGAAGAGTCATTCTTCAGGGTTGTCCTTCTGTCACTATTGTCCCACTTAAATGTGCAAGGGTTATATTTCTCTATGTTTTCACAAGTTGAATACACTCACAACAGAGGTCTTCTGTTAGCACTCTTAGATTCTATTCATTTAAGTTAACTCTTAAAAATCTAAGTTTGTCTCTTTTTTTCAGAATTAGGGTTCCTAAGTTTTCCAGTTTAATAGCTATTTAAAAATGGATATGAAATAAAGTTTTCTAAAAGATCCCTGTGTTTTATGTAAAATTCCTGTTGGAACATAAAGAAGGCTGGAAGTTTTTAAAGTCTGTGCACGTGTGTGTGTGTGTGTGTGTGTGTGTGTGTGTGTGTGTGTGTGTGTCAGAGACACAGAGAGAGAGATGCAGGTCTTTGGGAGGCCGCTCAGAGGGACCGCCTACATCCATAACAACAGTTGGCCTAGAGCGAAAGCCTTTCCCACTGAAACTGTTCGGTGGGTTCAGTGCCCTAAGACAGCCCTGAGATCTGTGAGCAAGCCCTCCCTAAGGGGAATTCACGGGGTTCTTCTGCTGTATGCACATTGTTGTTTAAAAAGTGATCTTTTAAGAATGATACTGCCTTTCCCAGTCTCAATCCAGAAGCAAGACTTCAGTGGAAGCTCGAGAGACACGTGGGGGGTGGGGAGGAGCTCAGTTCTAATTTTGGAGCCTGCCTCCCACCAGCCACCGTTTCCTCTGAGCATGGGCAGACTATCTTTCTTCCTGCCATCCCTCCGTTTCCTCTTTTCCCTCTTCCTCTTTGCTGCTGTCATTTTCCTCTCTTCCTGCCTCCCAATGTAAATGTGGCAGGTGGAAGGCGATCTGTCTGGAGTGCGCTGGGAGGAGATTGCTTTCGTTCTCTTCTATCCCCCTCTTAGTGTTATGAAGAAGGGAGAAAAGCACATAAGTATCTCACTTTTCCCCATTATAAATGTTGCATTTTCAAAGATAAAGTTTTATCTGTCTGTAAAGATTATTTGGAGAGTCATTGAAAGGAAAGTTATCTATTTAAGAGTTAGTGGTTTTTTTGTGTTTTGTTTTGTTTTGTTTTAATTAGGAATTAAACCCTCACGTCCTGTCGTCTGCAGAACAAACTTGGGATAATGAGTAACTTTATCATTCAAGCTTGCTTTTGTTTTGGAGATGAATATTCCTGTTTTTCTTCCCAATTTATTTCAAAAGTTCTTATAAATGTTCTCATTGCATAAATGATCGCATTTAAAAATTGGTCTTTAAAGGCAAATAATTAAAGGTTAGTATTGTTTTCACAGGATGTTGGGTTTCATTTCATTTTGTTTTGTTTTGCCGAGGCTTCCAGTTCAAAGCTTAAGTAAGGAGATTTATTTCTGTTTTGAATTTTGTTTTTTATTGGGATATAATTGACATATAATATTAGTTTCAAGAATACAAATAATGATTCAGTATTTATATATATTGTGATAGATCACCACAGTAAGTCTAGCTAACATCTGTTAACGATTTTTTTTTCTTGTGATCAGAACTCTTAAGACCTACTGTCAACTTTCTAAACTGCAATATAAGATTATTAACTGTAGTCACCATGCCATACATCTCCAGGACTTACTTATTTTGCAAGTGGAAGTTTGTTTAAGGAGGCTTCTTCCTTTTCTCCTCAGTCCACAGGTTTTATTCTGAAGGGAGTGAAGCGATGGTGTGTTGGCCAATCTGTTCTGATAACGTGGCACAGCCTTGTGGACTCCACTACTGTGGACCCCCGTCCTCCTGCTAGAAATCGCCTTCCCCTCCTTACCACCCGCCTGCATCCCAACCAGTCATCAAGGCCCCTCCGAAGACCGTAGGCCTTCAGGGCTCCCCCGGGATAACCGCCCACCACAGAGACCCTTGCTCGAAGTTTCTGTAGCACTTTCCATTTGTGCCGAACAGTCCCCACATAATTACACGTTATCTTAGAATACTCTTCAGTGCTTCAAAGTGTAGTGTTAAGCACATAACCTGTGTAAGCATTTGAAGAAAAATACAGCTAGCTCACAGGGAGGCATGGATGGAAAGCTCTGGGAAGGCCAAAGGTACCCACAGGGAGGAATCATCTTGGGGCAGGTGTGAAAACCTAACTCTGGCCCCCAGACTCACGAGCACAATGACCCGAATGTCAGGATTCTGTGTATTGCGATTCCAACCAGAGGCAAACTCGCCTTTACCTGACTTATGCAAGCTGATTAGGATGCCAGGTTATAGTTTTCAGTAGGAAGGATAGCTGTCTAGTATTCCCCAGACATTCAGATCCTCAGGCAAATGTATTGTCTACCTCTGAGTAAGCTGTGTGAGCTCAGTTACAATCACCAGACCTCTCGGGAAGCACGGAATGGGTACAAAAGTGGCTAGTCAAATGATCTGAATATGCAAAGGATTAGGACAAGGAAACTGGTGGTATATCATAAGGATATACTGGCCCCCAGGACTAGGTAGGTGGTATCCTTTGGAAGGATAAGCCTGGAAACCAAATAGTGCTTCCTCGGATGATTACTCTGTGACTCATGATGCTGTGAGTGGCCAAAGTTGCTTCCCGCCAACAACTTTTGTCCTAAGATCTTAAATGTAGCTGATTGGTTCCCAGTTAAGTCCTACGTCTCTTGTAGTTGATTTCTTGTCCCCATCTCCTCTCTGTTCCATTGCATGTAGGGAAATCTTATTTCTATCATTCTGAAGTCCTCGGGGTGCCTATCATTGTGGCCTTCCTTTACCTCCTACAGTGGGTACCACTGAACATTGAATGATTTATTAACGAAGTCCAGCCAAATCCTTAATGGCACAGAACGCATTAACACTTCTTTATTCAGCATTTAAGAAATAAATGACCCCAGCACTTACTACACACCAGCATTATTGAAGTTAATGGGGATATAGAGATGAGTAGAACATAGCCCCCCCCCCTTTTATTTGTAGAGATTTTACCTTTAAAAGACAGGTTTATAAAACAATTACAATGAAGTGTTTTGGATGCTATGATAAAAACAGATTGAGACATCAAAGGGGAAATCGATTTTACTTATGGGAATCAGGAGAGTTTTCATAGAAAGAGAAATAGATTGGTTAAAATCGCTTACATGTACTTTTTTTGTTTATAGATTCCCTTTGATATTAGTTCAGGTTATTAAAATCTTGACCTCTTTATCATTCATGTCCATTCACTTGTCATTAACCTCATCTAAGTTTGGAATCAAAGTGTCACAAGACACATCTTTCACTAGTTCCCCATTTACTAAACATGAAAGTGTAGCTCAGAACCTGAGCATTCAGAGATCTCATATGACCGTGAGAGCATGAATAAGGAAGGGAGCGCAAACGTGAGTGTGATGGCCTCTCACAAAGCCCCTATCTGGCTGGAGAGGTAGGGTTTTAATTAGGTAGGCAAGTGTCGCATCTATTCTGCAGACATCAGAGATGCAAATTAAGCTTAGTGTCATCCTCGTTTCCTGAAAGCCCAAAATATATACGGATGAAAAGAGAGAATCTGAGACCTCCACAGATCTCAGATTGGCAAAAACGGAATCAGCGCGGTCTGATGGGGGCAGTCTTAAAAATCAGAAAACCCAAGAGGCACTCATGCCTATCTCCATTTTTAGTAAATCAGTTAACATCTCTCCATATTCGTTTACCCATTGGAAGAAAAAGAGCAGGTATTTCTAGTGTTAATTTCTGTCTGCTGGATGCTAGAAAGTAAGAGAAATGTAGTCCTGTTCTTCCAACATTTGAGCGACTTCAGTCTTCTAAATTGAGAAAAAGTGTACAAATCATTGAAACAACAATATGTATAAATCCTTAAAAGACCAGTAAGTGAAGTAATGCATTTAAACTAAGAATCAAGATGTACAAATATATACAAATATAGATATAAATACTTGAAAGAACAAAATGTGTTCTTAATTTTTGCAAGATACCTTAATGCATTTTGATGCCTTTTTGTACACTAGAAACACTTGCACAGATGTTGCCATTGTATCCATTTTCTGAGTAGCACAAGGTTTTCTTCCTAAAAAGGGGACCAAGGGGCAGTCATATTATGGAACATTTTTCATTAAACAGACCATATTTTATTAAAAGCGTTTTTTTTTTTTTTAAAGATTTTATTTATTTGACAGCGAGAAACACAGCGAGAGAGGGAACACAAGCAGGGGGAGTGAGAGAGGGAGAAGCAGGCCTCCCGCTGAGCAGGGAGCCGGATGTGGGGCTCGATCCCAGGTCTCCGGGATCATGACCTGAGCCGAAGGCAGTCGCTTAACCAACTGAGCCATCCAGGTGCCCCTTAAAAGCGTTTTTTAAAGCTGTTTCAATTTGCATGTTATCCTATTGAGGATAACAATTCTGAGAACTTGCAAACTGCTGGTAAAAATACATCTGTATTCTAAGTATAGTACTTTCCTATTTAAGAAAAGTTATCTCTGGTCCTAGGATATCAAAATACAGTAAATAAATTTATGTTTTCCATATCCACATCCACCTTCCTGCCTTTGAGATCTGTCTGTCATTTTGTAAGCCAGAATGTTAAATGAAAGTGAACACCAAATGACTAGATTTCTCTGCAGTCCCAAAAGTCTACGATTTTCCAAAAATTAAATACCCAAAATCATTGGAAACTTCTGGTATAGCTGTTGCTTTTCCTGTTACAATGGAATGAGGTGTTCTTTCAGGTGTTTTTTCTCTATTATTGTCAATTCATGGGGCCGATTGATCGACTCAGATGCCTTGATCACTTGTGTTCAAGACACCATGCCAGGTGTTATGGGGGTAATCCAAATGTCTTTATTTCCATAGCCAGGATGCTTACAGTCTAGTTAGAAAGACCAGACGCATGATGGAAAATGCTTTTTAACATGAAGCACACAAGACGTCATCTAATAAAGGGGTGTCTATCTAGAGCTTGGGGACTCAGAGGGCTCCCTGTGGTTCCAGGAATTGTGGACGGAGGAGACGGGCCCCAGAGGATCTTCCCAACTGTTTCTAAAAGAAAGTGAATTTGAAAACACTCAGATATATAATTGCTCCTTCTAGAATACTGTTACAGTTTATTTCTTTAAGTATTTAACCACATTTTCAATATTGTATTGTTTTCTTTTTGCCATTCATAGATTTCTTGGTGGTTTGGGGTTGCATCTGTGTTTTTCTTCTCTCTGGCTTATCTGAGAAGTTCTGGCACTAACAGGTCTGGGATGTTTTCGCTCAGACATTCTTAAGTTATTTGGTAAGGAGTGAAGGCTTTGTTGCATTTTTCTGCTTAGAATCTACTTTTCTTTTCCTTTGTTTAAACCCTGAACTCAGTAAAAGCTCCTTATTTTTATAGATTTTTTGTAAAGCAATATCTTTGGAAGTGAGAGAATAAAAAATACTCCCCCTCCCATGACACTGGAAGTAGCCACATCTTCAGAAAATATTTCATACATTTACGAGATGCCAGAGAGGATCTTACAAGCACATACATGCACATGGTTACAGAAAAGAGAGCCCAGCGTGCTCGATGCCCATATCAGCAGGCCTCAGGATCGCTGCTGAACGACGGGAAACCCTGGCCGCCTGCCAGCCAGAAGCAGCATCACCAGAATGGAATCCACAGTTACACTGTGAAGACTTACAGATCCCGCGAGGGTCCAGGAGTCAGGCCCCGAGGCCAAGTCGGGCTTGTCTGGGCCGGTCCGAATCACCGAGCGAGGAAGCTCTCTTTTTGCACGAGGCCTTCCTCAGCCTCAGTGACTAAGACCATTTGCCCCCAAAGGTAAAGTGTCCCAAGCGATGGGGGGGCGGCGGCCACCCCTTTTCCTCTCACACACTGTCGTGGTTGAGGTGGAAGTCATCCTGAGAGGAAAGTCGGGGGGCTGCGTGGTTGGTCAGGGGACAGTCTTTGGGAGTTTAGGAAAGTGAAGTCACTTTTGAATGTGAATTCGTTTCCCTTCAGAGAAACCGTGCCAAATCCTAGCAACTGGATGCTATCATAAAGGATGAAAGCAAAATCAGTTGAAGAGCTGTGCCTATAAAGGGTTGTAGGAGGCCAAGAATGAAACCTGGCGATGGGGGGTGGGGGGCCACAGCGAAATTAGCTGAGGTGACAGGAGACCAGCAGAGGTGACAGAACGAGGCTGTGAAAGCTTAGCAGAGATATATTGTAAGGGTCCTTTCTCCCCTGCCCTACTCAGCAAGAAGGGCAAGTGGAGAGCCGAGTAGGTGATGCTCTCCTTCCGTGGGGGCCGAGCCAGACGGGGCAGCGGATGCCATCGAGAAGCACTTGCTCTCCGCCAGGAAGCAGGTGAAACATATGCTCTGCGCTTTCTCATTTAAAACTCGTGCCTGTGTGAGGAAACTCCTACTAGTATCTGTGTTTTACCCACGTGGAGACTGAATCTTAGGCAAGCATCATGCCAAGGCTCCCCTAACTGGGGAGAAAGAGGACGGGCTTTGTTGGACCTCAGGTCTCTTTAACTTCAGAGCCCCCCCTACGAACACATGTCGTTCTGCTCATTTCTCCACAGATTCGCACACATGTCCTGCAAAGGAAGCGTGCAGGCACCAGGCTAAAACAGCAGGGTAAGAAAAGTCGCCCCCTGCTCTGTACTCTTGGTATCAGATTGAAAATCTAGCCCTGCTGAGACATAGCAGTCGCCGAAGAATCACATCGGTACTTAACAGTGCCCGATGACAAGTTCAGAAAAGATGAGGAACAAGAGAGCAGCTAGGTGTTAGGATGAGCATATCCCACTTGGTCAGGGAACCAAGAACTATGCTAAATAATAGTGAGGAGTGGTATAGGCACTAAGAAAACATGGTTATTGTTCTGGGAAGTCGAGGACAATTTTCCTGAGAAAGACTTAGGCTTCAGATCGGAAAAATTAAAGGCCGATCCCTGGCTGGAGAGGAGAATAGGCTGGGGGGCAGGAGGCCAGCAGGTGCCAGAGTCCTGAGGCGCCGAGAACGCGACAGGTTACCAATTCTGGGCGTATCACTCGTGGACAGTGTAAACTCTGGGCTCCTGACCTTCATCGTGTTCCATATTGCTGAGTTGCACCTCAAAATTCTTACTGTTCCCCGAATGAATGATACGAACACACACTCTTACTGTTCTTTATTCATTTTTGATTTGTTTTCTGCCAGGTTTTTTCTGACTCAGCTCTCAGGGTTTGAGGGAAACAAGAGCCACATGCTTCATTGTTGCTATATTACAGTTTCTATCTAAGATTTATGCACTTTGATATTTAATAAATACATTTTTAGGATAAAGAGAATGTGGATAGTAAATGTCAGTTCAGGGGATAATAGAATTTAGTTGTTTTTAATGATACGCTCGGTTAGGAGATGACATTGCATGTAAAAAATATCTTATTTTCTATGTTGTCTGAGCTAGGAAATAGATTTATTTTTAATTTTTGCTAAGTGAAGGGTTTTAATATTACTTGAAACTAAATGGAAAATTTTCCAAATTAATGCATGGCAGTTTAGCATGTGGGGGGAAAAAGATCTTTCCTCTAAAGCAGCTTTTCCAGGGAAGAGATTAGTATTAATTAGGGGATGTTTTACTAATGGAATATTTTTCTTGCCATTGATGTCACTGTCCCCCATCCTGGAGGATAACATTATTGGCAGTGATTGCCCTTATGTGTGATAGACTATAGGCAGACAGAGACCATTTCACAGAATTCCATTTGCCACACATCCTGAGACAACGGACTTTGGATTAAAAGCCTGAAGCTTTTCCAGGCCTAGCATTATTTGGGAACCTACTTCCTAAGACTGTAATTGGCCCAGAGACCCTTCTCGAATTCCACTCATATTCTGTCTTCATTACACAAAATAACTCGTAGGGAGCGCCTGGCTGGCTCGGCTGGTAGAGCATACAACTCTTGATCTCAGGGTCATGAGTTTAAGCCTCCCATAGAACTTACTAAAAAATAAATAAATGAGGGGCGCCTGGGTGGCTCAGTCATTAAGCGTCTGCCTTCGGCTCAGCTCATGATCCCAGGGTCCCCAGATCGAGCCCCACATCAAGCTCCCTGCTCAGCGGGAAGCCTGCTTCTCCCTCTCTCACTCCCCCTGCTTGTGTTCCCTCTCTGGCTGTGTTTCTCTCTGTCAAATAAATAAAATCTTTAAAATAAATAAACAAAATAATTCTTCAGTAACTTTTCACACAATTAAGTAGGACTCATCAATCTTTTTATTATCGGTAATAGATAAAATGGTGGGGAACACAGCAATATGACGCCTTTAAAACCATGCTCCCCATCATATTTACTTTGCATCTTCGAGGCTTAGAGCCATGGTTGCCTGATGGAAGACAATTCGATAAGTATTTATTAAGTGACTGACAGAATGAGTGACAGTCGTGTCCTCTGCAGTTAGTCAGAGGTGGGCTCCAGATCATGACTTTGGTGACCACCTCAAATTTTCTTGCTACTTTTAGGACTTAACAATCATAGATTCCAAACCATGAATAATGTACAGTGGAAATGCTAGGCTATTTCTATAATATTTGCACTGGTTATCTATTCTGAATAATAAATTACCTCAAAATTTAGCAGCCTGAAACAAATTGCCTCCCAGTTTCTGAGAGTCGGGAATCTGGGGACAGCTTAGCCGGAGAGTTCTAGTTTAGGATCTCTCATGAGGTTGGTTGGAGTCAGGCTCTCTGTGGGGGCTGCAGCAATCTGAAAGCTTGAATAGGGCTGGAGGATCTGTTTCCAAGCTCACTCATGACTTTTGGCAGGAGACCCCACCACGTGGGCCTCTCCGCGGAGCAGCTTGATTATCCTCATGGCATGGCAGCTGGCTTCCCCGAGTGCGTGACCCGGGAGAGGTCCCTTTTATGGTCTGGTTTGCCGAGTTTCATACGAGCACATCCGCTATATTTGAGTCCCTAGAATAGAGGCAATTCCTTAAGTCGAACCTACTACAGTCAAGGAGAGGTTCACTAGGTCCTACTTCGGAAGGGAGAAGAATCAGAGCAGTAGTGGACATCTGAAAACACTAAACTATAATATTGAAGTCCCTCTAATATATTAACATGAATTGCATGCTTTTTTAAGTGGCACAATATATCACAATGTTCTGTTTCTCAATAAGAAGGGCTTTTAGACAAAGTGCTTTTCCTGGAAATTAGCAAACTGTTTTAAAATGTTGTAAGTCATGCCATTAAAAAAAAAACTCATAGTCATGAGAACAAGAATCACTAGTACTTGAAGAATCCAACTAATGACTTAATTTTTATCTATTTGCTTTTATTCCTCTGAAGTAGATTGCAACAAATTTAAATTAAAACAAATTAAGAACATCTACTTTGTCCCAAGTACCATGTTATGTATGAAAAAGTTTCTTTCCCAAAGAAACTGACAGTAGGGCAGAGATGATGGACCCCTTCCCAAAACTTGCTACACTACTATGCTCCCTGGGATGAGTTTTCTAATACAGCCACGGAGACAGTGCTGTGGGAGAGCAGGGAGAAGAAAGTTAACTGACATTGGAAAATGAGAAGACTTCTTGCAAAAAGTGCCCCTTAAACTAGGCCTAAAAGGATGAGAGGCCATCCAAATAGATAAGAGTGTGGTAATAAAGACACAGAGGTCGGCACGCAGAGGTCTCCTGAGATGGCACAGGGGTGGGGGGAAGAGGGAAGACCAGAAGGGTGGAGCTGAGCAGGTGCACGCCCTGAGAAGGTACAGTCTGGGCGGTGGAGAGCTACCAAAGGGTTTGAATGGGGGACTATTGAATAAATGAACAGACGCATACATCAAGAACTAAAGCACATCAAAATTATAACAGCAATAACTGTTGGCTTTATGTTTACTCTCTGCTAAGCACTTTAGACGTGTTATCTCTAGTCCTCAGGGACACCTGACTGTTGTAGGTATTGTTTAAATAGTTGAAATAAATCACCCTGCTAGTGAACCATGGAGTTATAAGTCAAATCTGGGGTTGTCTGACTCCAAAAGTCCATGTTTTTAACACACATGTGTAACTCTTTCCTAAATATATTATGAATATTGGGAGCATGTTGAAGAGTACACATAGCTTGTCAAGAAATAGTTTAGGAAACCTGATTAGGAGACCCTAAGAACTTAGTATTCCTGTCTCTTCCTTTTTTAGCCTTAAAACTAATCACCGAAAGGACGTAGTTCAAAAGAACAGTACTATTGTAAGCTTCAAAAAAAGGAAAATACCTTAGTATACCTGCCACCGAACATTTGCCGGGCTCAGGGCAAGACAGATGGAAGCCTACATACCTTTTGTCTAAATATTACAAAGTTATAAATGAGGCTAACAAATGGTTAAATCAAGTAATCTCTCTCTTCCTGGCTTGACAAATAAATGTGCAGAATTACAAAATGGAAAAATACATGGAAAACTATGGTTCTTATATGACTGAAAGGCAACAAAATATCCAATGACTGTGTTGGATTAGTATTGAGCATACCTGGAGAGTCTGTTGCTTCCATGAAGAATTAAATTAGGTGGTACACAATTAATAAATTGTTATCCATAAAATTTGTTTATTTGCCTTCATTGCTGTAAATCCCTAGTCTTGTGGTCATAACAAAGATTTTCATGTAACTTGTTTTCTGTTGACCAGAACAATCTAACCTCTAGATTTTAAAGTAGTAAAAGTGAACTGTAACTTTACTCAGACACATACAAGTTGAATATATTTTATTTTCATCACAAGTGTAAATTAAATGTGAAAAAATGAAAGTTATTTTTTGTGTTCTCAGAAGTTGTTTTTCATCTAAAGTCCTCGGTTTTCTGTGAGATAAAAGGTCAAACTCAAAGTTTCATTAATGAGTGTAAAATTTGCATAAAACTGATTTAAATGAAGCTGGAGTTTTTTAACTTAATCAAATCTTAGAAATATTTTTATAAAGATAAAACTGTGAGCAGTTGTAGCATTCAATATTGACTTAATTGCCAATGAATCTCTATCCCACAAGTCACTTCTAGCCTACAGTTATTTAACTTCAAGAGGAATAGGAATTGTTTGATATTATAAGATGTACTCCTGCTGCAACGTGCGAGTATTGGCAGTATTTTGTGCTGATAGGCGAGTACTCCTGGAACCAGGACTTAGAACATGGAAAGAAGCTGCACAACGGAAGGTTGGCACTACTGGAGAATGATACGTCATTACCCTTTGCACTCAGGCTGGGATGGAAGACTGGACAAGTTAATTAATTTGTGTTTTCCTTACCTAAGCACTTCTGCTGCCCTCTTCTCCTTCCCTTCAAAGAAGTGTCCTCTGACGTTGGCCTCATCCCAATCCAGAAGACTCCCTCCCATCCTTGGAATGAAGCCACCTTGGGCGTCCAAGACACAGAGCATAAGACCCAGGGAGGCAACGCCCCTCAGAGTCTGGACAGTGCTAAGCAGGACGGCAGAAGCTCGGAGTGCCTCGTGACGCTGTGTGACGCTGAGCACCGAGTTCCAAATGCGACTCTTTGTCACCTCATGGTGTGCGGCCCAGGCTGTTGCCCAGCGTCCCTCTTGAGTTGACGACGGTGGGATTCTTGGGGGGGCGCGGGGACCGCCAGGAGAGGCTGCCTGTGTGAAGACTTCACCTGTTAACATTTCACACTGTGAAACCGTCTGGTTTTAATAAAGTCACCAGATTGTACCAGGAAAAAGGAAGATTTCAAGGGTCCCAATGAATCTATGACCAAGTAGAAGACGGAAACTGGGAGGAAATGAGGTGAAACACAAGGGAATGAGATATTGGAAAAAAGGGAATGAGAACCAGTGGAGAATGGAAACACTTGAAGAGAAGTTCTGGAAACTTCAGTCCTTCTTGCTCTATGAGAGACCAGCTCCTGTGTGTACACACCTGGCTCTTTACTCCCCTGTGCAAATGTGGCAACATTTCCCTGTTTTCTGTTAACACTCAGGTACTTGGAGACTTTGGATATCTTTGGTAGCAGAGTCAGCACTAGCGAACAATAAACATAAATAAATAAATACACGAAAATGAAAAAAAAAAAAAAGGTAGCTCGCCTGGCCTCCACTCAGCTCTTCCCAACACTGCGCCAAAGCAGAGCGAAACAGAGATTTGGGTTTCGTGGTTAAAGACAGCCACTACCCAACTTCTTAAGTGGTTCATGGCTGTCCATGTGTTATTCTTATAATTGAAACAGTATTTGCCGCTTTTCCCAGAGTAATAGTTTTAAAGGTGGGGGTCTCGAACCTTGGGACAGCCTGGCCTCCACCGTGTGACACTGTTCCCAAAATGACAGGGGCTACGGAACAGATGGGCCAGACTGAAGACTGGAGGATTAGGACTGTGCTCATGGGGCCGAATGGGGCACCGGAGAAGGGAAGGTGTGGGGCTGCTTCTGAGCATTGATGGGTTTGGAATGCCTTTAAAGTTATTCATCAATGAAAATAAGATAAGTACGTGGGAACTTGGGAACATGCTGTTCTCTGGGGGTAGCAATGGGAACAGCGAGGCTGGTTGCTGGGAAGCCTAAATCAATCAGACGCAGCGAGCTCTGTCCCCAGTGGTCACGGTTTGCAAGGCTGGCTGTGGGACGGTTCTCTTACAAGCCATGTAGTAGGGAAACCATTATTTACTAACGACCACAGTGATAATGACACTATGCTTCAAATGGCTAGTGCATCTCGTAAGCGCCCAATAAATACTTGCTCAGTACATACTCGGTCATCAGTTGGCTCAGCGAATGTCCATTGAACACCTGTTTTTAAAAAGATGCTGCTGGATCCTGATACAAAGATGAATGCATTTCAGCCAGAGAGAGCCTTCCCAAGAGATTATAGTTTTGCAGGTGTTATGCCAATGGCGAACGAATGACCCAAGATTTTTTTTTTTAACATTAAGGATTTTGAATTTGATTTTTGGAAAAAGCCAGTAGAGAACTCAGAGGATGTAATTGAAACTTACATTTTGTTTTTTTAACATCTCCCAATATTAAGAAAATCTTACTCTTCTCTAAGTTATTCTACTGACTATAATAGAACTGGAAATAAAATGTTGAAAACCCAATCTCACACATGTTTCAGATGCCCAAAAAGTCACTTTTCATTCAGAAGAGTACTGTCCATGGCATTTTTTTTTTAAAGTTACCATAAGGAAAAAAAATATGTATGACAACAGATTACAGGAAAGAGGCTCCCACTTAGCTTCTAAGTTATGCAACTTCCTCACTGATGACTGAGAGAAAAATAAAGAGGCAGCAAATAATAAAGGGTAAGGCAGGAAGTGTGGTGACAGGAGTCCCAGGAGGGCTCACCAGGCCAGTGCCGCTCAGGAACTAATTGCTCCAAGGCAGTTAAAGTTGTCCTGCTTCTCACATAATCCCAAGCAGAGCACAAGGCAGCGGTTTAAATGTGTACAGAGAAATGGAGAAATAGGAGAGTGAGGTCTCCGCCTCGCTGAGGGAGTGAGAGGCCCTCGTGGGTCTCCAGGCAGTGCTTTCCAGCATGAGGACAGCTGGGGATTGGAAGGCTCCGCCAGCTCTCATGAGGGGTTTCTTCAATCAGTTCACCTGGGGCCTGATAAGCAGCAGACACCAGACTTGGGGCTTGGATTCAAAACACATAATAACGTAACGCCTTTGGTAGTACTAACTGCCCACCACTACCCAGTGGTCACCAAGACTTGACGGGACACACATTATCTCGCCTAATACAACAACACTAAGAGGAGGGATTATTATTATTTTTGTATTCTTATTGTTTTTTATGTTATTTTATTTTTCCAGTGTTCCAAGATTCATTGTTTATGCCCCACACCCAGTGCTCCATGTAATATGTGCCCTCCTCAATACCCTCCACAAGGCTCACCCATGCCCCCACTCCCTCCCTTCCAAAACCCTCAGTTTGTTTCTCAGAGTCCACAGTCTCTCATGCTTCATCTCCCTCTCTGATTTGCCCCAGTTCATATTTCCTTTCCTTCCCTTAATGTCCTCCATTTTACTCCTTATGCTCCTCAAGTAAGTGAAACCATGTGATACTTGACTTTCTCTACTTGGCTTATTTCACTCAGCATAATCCCTTCCAGTGCAGTCCATGTTGCTACAAAAGTTGGATATTCATCCTTTCTGATGGGGTATAATATTCCATTGTATATATGGACCACATCTTCTTTATCCATTCATCTGTTGAAGGGCACCTTGGCTCTTTCCACACTTTGGCGATTGTGGCCGTTGCTGCTATGAACATTGGGGTACATATGGCCCTTCTTTTCACTACATCTGTATCTTTGGGGTAAATGCCCAGTAGTGCAATTGCAGGGTCATAGGGTAGCTCTATTTTTAATTTTTTGAGGAATCTCCACACTGTTTTCCAAAGCGGCTGCACCAGCTTGCATTCCCACCAACAGTGTAAGAGGGTTCCCCTTTCTGCACATAAGACGAGGTATTATGAACCCCATTTGGGACACCAGTAATCAAGTGGGGACTTAGAGAATGTGTTTGTCCACCGTGAGAAGGCTGAGAAGGGGCCTGCAGCACTCGAGGCGAGCACGGAGACTCCGGGGCTCAGGCATGCAGTTGGGTGCTAGGCTACCTTGGTTACAACATTAAGCAGAAGGTGATAAATGCCGAACGAATGGAATGGTATAAGCCGTAAGAGCTGGACGGATTGGAATGCTAGAGATCTCATGTCTGAGGTGATGGGGGAAATCCTCCTGGACAAGGGGGACTAGACTCTGGTTGCTGGAGGATAAGAGGAGCTTAGACTGAGAGGGGAGGGTTCCATGGGAGATGTTTTCAAGAGGGCCTGTCTTCTCATCTTACCTTGACTGGCACTAAGGAACATCAGAGATTTCGACAAAAATAAATACATTGAGGGCCCACTACATGAGGGGCGTTCTTTTTGTTGCTTTCAAGCTTCTTAACATTGTTTAAAGGACTGGTCAATCTCCAGGGTGTAGATCCATTAGCCCCCAAGCCAGATGGCTCAGGGGAACCTCTGGGAATGGCTGTGGAACCATCTCCACTTTCACACGTACTCATGAAACAATAGTCCCTTGGGAATTTTGCAGACCTGCAATTTGGAGATAATGTAATTCTGATCATAATTCAGTTGCCACCAGATAAAGAGTTGTCAGATTTAGCAAATACAAATACAGAGGCCCCGTTAAATTTGAATTTCAGATGAACAACAAGTAATCTTTTAGTGAAAGTATGTCCCAAATATTAAATGGAATATACTTAGACTAAAAGAGTTATTTGTTGTTTATTGAAATTGAAAATTTAACCAGGCCCCTCTATTTTTCTGTAAACTGCATCCAGATAGGAACTAGGAGGAATATTCTGAGATTTTAATTTCTGTGGCATATATAAATACTTCTCTGTTTTTGAAAACATCAAGTCTGCTTTAAAAGAAAAAAAAAAAGATGGCTCAGTTGGTTGAGCGACTGCCTTCAGCTCGGGTCATGGTCCCGGAGACCCAGGATCGAGCCCCACATCGGGCTCCCTGCTCGGCGGGAAGCCTGCTTCTCCCTCTCTCACTCCCCCTGCTTGTGTTCCCTCTCTGGCTGTGTTTCTCTCTGTCAAATAAATAAAATCTTAAAAAAAAAAAAAAGTAAAAAAAAAAGGAAAGAAAAGAAAAAACAAAAAGTATTGCTAGGGTTGCACACCGCCATGAGATATGTTCCCTTTTAACATGAAACCGGTGGAGCATGAAAAGTCATATAGCAAGATGATTTTGTGGAACCGATATAAAGCCTGTGTTTTTACACCTTGCATATTCATTCAAAAAATTCTGATCTTAAAATAATAGTTAGGGTTGACCCAAGTAACTCACTTACTCAGCATCAAGATAAAAATACATTTCAGGCCATGTATCCTGAGGATAAAAAAAGGACTTGCTGAAAACTGGATTTCCAAGTAATGCCCCCATTAAAGATGACAAGTGGGGTTCACTGAGGAGGCATATGCCTTCAGATTGAATTTTAAGAATGACGATTGTTTTTAAAGTCCGAGTCAAATATCAGTTTTAAACCGAGTTAAAGTTGGCAGTGCAGCTGCCTCTGTGTCTGACTGCTGTGGAAAAATTCAAAAGGCATAATCAGACATTTTTTTTCTAGCACATTTTTTCGAAACAACTCAGAATCAATACAGGCATGCCAAATGCAGAAAGCAAATGTTTTTACCTGTTTAACATTTCCCTTGCATGTAATTATTAAGTAAGACAAACTATTCTCAAAAGCAGTACCGCACTTCAAGAAAATGTAAAGCATGAAAGGTAAAATGAAGTCTTGCAGAGAGAGAGACTTTAAATCACATTTAGACATAAATCCTTTTGGGTCACAGTCCCATAGATTACCAGCATCTGCTAAACCTAGATAGTTTATAATCACTAAAATTGTTTTAATCTTCCTATGGAAGGCTTACCAAGGAAGTACTGAATTACACTGAGTTAATACTTCTAAGCATGAACAGTCAAGAAATCGATGCATAAATTAATGCAGTGGCTACATAGTAACATCTAATGTTTGTAACGTATCCGAACCAGACAGCAGTTTTTCAAAAGATGTAGCACTCCATTAGGGTGACATGTTCTCAGCTCTGTAATCGCCTGGAAAGTTGCCAGCCATCATTCGCCCTGACCCACTCCTGCAGCCATCTCTGACCTGTCATATTCTTACCTTCGAGAAGAGAGGCTAAACGTTGGGTTTGTACAATAGGGAGGAAGCCACGAAAGCAAAAGCACAGATACCCCAGTGAGGGAAGTGGATGGTGTTCTTTGGATTGCAGCGTCAGCTGAGATGTGGTCTGTCTCAGAGCCTGACTGCCTACCACGCCCTGAGCGGGAGCAGTGCGGGGGAGCCTTCAGTGCCATGTGACGTGTATGTCACGCTCCCTGGCGAACTGTCACCATGCCGGAGAGGTCTTAGCTCTCTAGGTGGACGGTGCATTTGAGCTTGTGTAATAAATACTGTAGTAAGTGCATAGGACTGAACATTCCCCTCCACACTTCCCTGGGACTGAGGGAAGTACTTCAATGCCGCAGAGGTGTAAATCGACAAATTATCACATGGCTAAGGTAATTCTTGTTCTACTTTAAGAGTCATAGCGACGTAACATTCAGCAAGTGGTGAGTGAGGTGATTGTGTCCCATGCATTCATGCATCCGTTTAAAGGGAACCTATCAGTCGGCTTCTCATGCCGCGGCCCCGTCGCCTCGCTCTCACACTCCCCGGTCTCCGGAGACCTCTGCACGGTGCCCTTCCTCCTACACGCCTGCCTGCTTCTGCCTGTCTTCCTGCCCCTGCTGCGCTTCCCCTCTGCCCTCTGTCTCCCTGTGGACCCTTTGCTTCTTCAAAACTTAACTCAAAGATCACCCTCTGACCTCGGCCTCCCGCTCTCTCTGAGTTGGGGGACCCTCCGCTGTGTTGCTTTGGCCGTGCATTCATACACTCCGGGAGAAAGCACGGCACGTTGGACTCCAGTGAGTCATTGCTCTGCGTGCCCATCTCAGTGAGACCAAGAATTGTTCTTTCTCCGCTTTTGATTCTCATAAGGGAGTGTGATATGTGGCCCGCACGGGTGATCCAAAAGCGTTGGTTGGGCGAATGAATGACGGGCAGCACGCCCGGGCTGGATGCGCTGGGAGGGGGAGTGAGGCACCTGCCGGACTGGACACCGGGCACGGCCCCGCGAAACATCTGAAGCACAAAGCTCTGGGCCTCATGGCATGAGCCGTAAAAACTGTAGCCCTGAAGAGGAACGAGGGTAAAATTCTGTGGGAAGGATTCACGGAGAAGATAAATTTTGAGGTGGGCAGAGGCATTAAAATGGAAGACGGTGGTGGCCTCCTCTTCCTGGTAGGTTCGCCGGGAACACAGACTTTTGGACAGAGAAGTCGGGACGTAGACTGTTAAGAGAAGGCCAAGAATGAGTGTGGGCTTTCCATTGAGGAGTAGGTTACATTTTTCCCATTCTTCATTCTTGGTGGCAGCCGGCTCTTCTCCGAGTATCGAGTTTTATGACCCCTTCCTCTGCTCTAGGGGGCATGGCTTCTCTCGCTGTCCTCTGCTCTAGGGGGCATGTCTAAAACACATCTTTGATCGCTGATAGCATGTATAGACACTGTCAGTGGTGTTTCCCTGGACTGGGGACACATCGATTTGCAAAAATGATATGAAATAATATTTTTAGCCAATTGAGTACAGACAGAACTCTGCCTGAAAATACACAGTACTCTTCTTAGCCTTGACCTTTCCTGTTCTTCTTTTATGACTTTATGAAATACATTCTGTTTGACCTAAAGCTAAAAGCTAGAAAGCATCCTTGTTGCCTTTTTCATCCTAACCTGCAGCTTTTCAATAGTGTGGATTCGATGTCATTTGATGATGGAGGATAATAAGTCCAAGGGCGACAAGCCGTGGGCTGAGCGGAGGGAGCAGCCGGCAGAGCCCAGGTGCAGCTGGGCCCGGTTCGGCAGCAGGTGGGGGGCGTCGGCACGACCAGGTGGCGGCAGCGTTCGGGGGGCCGGTGAGCAAACTGCTCCCCGAGACCGTCTGTTCCCACCTTTCTGCACTACGCAGAACCAGCCGCTGACTATCTCCTTCGTCCCATTTGCTCATCCTCAAAAGAGGGAATAACAGTGTGTCTTCCTCAGAGGAATTACTGACCAGAGTCTCATTCGGGAGCCGCTAATAGAAAGAGTCATCAAGACCTTTGAACACAAGAAGCAAAGCGCGCGAGTAAAAACAACAGGAAGTGGAAGAGAGAGCACTCTGTGACCCGAAGTGTGTGTCATATGCCGGTGTCGTGAGGTCATAAGGTTCCAGTGGGATGTGTTACTCAGGAGGATGGTAGTGCCCGGGGACCCAGGAGCCGTGAACCTGGCGCCCTGTTCCGGCTTCTCTCCGAGCACATGCTTCTCCCGGAGCGTTTGTGTCTGTGCTGGAAGTCCTCCGCCCACCCCCTTCTCAACTCTGTAAGACCTAAGTGGCCGACTCAGGCGGCTACACAAGTGACTCATGACTTTGTGAGCCACAAGCAGCAGGTCCTTCAGCAGATTTTCTTAGCTCCGAGGACAGAAAAGAGGCGCCCAGAGGCACATCTCTTACGGGCCCAGGGCTTTCTGATTTGTGAAGCAAGGACAGTGAGGCGAATGACCAGACCCAGCTCGATTATCCAGGATGAGCTAGAGAGTGAAATATGGAACTGACTTCAGAACGCGCGCGATTCTTCCGAAATCTCAGCTTATGCTTCCGAATTGACTCCGAGTTCAAATTCTCAGTTCTCACGAGAGGTCACAGCCTGTACATTTGGGGCATTTCAGTGCACATGGATGCAATTATGAACTTAAGGAGGAAAAGGCAACCCTCCGCAGCTTGGAGCACACATCAGCTCTCTGACAGCCTCCGAAATCTAGCCGCGTTTCGAGGCTGGTGTGGTAGCCAACCACTGCTTTCGAGACAGAAGTTTCAGCCAAGGATCTAGAAGCAAGCGTACAACGTGTTCCGTGTGACTATGAGCATTTCTCATCTGGAGGACGGCACCAACACGTCCCAGAGTTTTCTTGGTTATTTGAGCCCTCTGCCTTGAAGCCGAGTTCACGGCTTCTCAGCATCCGCAACGGGGTCCCGTTTTGCTGTATGCTGTCGAAGAACGACTAGGAAACTATAGAGGAAAATGGGAACTAACATTTCCACGGAGCATGTATCCCTCCTCCCCTTTAGCCCTCGTTGGAGCCCTTGAAGAATTTGTGCTCTTCTCTCCTTTTTACAGAGTTTTTCAAAACCGAAGCTCAGAAAAGTTCAATAGCGTGTCTAGGATCTAGATACCTAGAAATGGAAGTGCTGGAATTAGAATCCAGGATTTCTTGACTCAAAAACCTGTGTTTCATCCACAGCCTCGGTTCACCAGAATAACCTGGGCATGGCCTCAAAAGTCCTATGCAGGAAATGTGCCTTAAAAAGCAATCGTTTTTATTATTCAGCTATTCGGCTGCTAAGGTATTACATTACATAGAAATTCTGAGCATCAGTAATAGATCAGAGGAAGGGGAAATGCCTTGCTATACACACACACACACACACACACACACACACTTTATATGTATGTATATATTTTTAAAATTGTCTCTTTGCTTCAGGACTGGGAATGAGCATATTAAGATTTTGCTGTTGGGCATCTGTGTCCAGTTTAACGTGATCTATTTTGTCTAATGTTTCTTTGCAAAGCTCTCGGATGCATTGTTAGCCTATCTGATCCTGTCGTCTAGAGACCACAAAGTATTTCACATCTTACCCGGGGAACTGATCACTTTTAAGGAAGGGAGGACATTCTTTACTGACATTTCCTAATTTAAATCCATTGAATGTTGTTTCAACTGCCATTTTAAGGGCAAAGAAAAAGCAATGCATCTGTAAAGAGCTCTGGCACTTTTCTCCACGTGATGACTAATAGTGGGGAACTTAAAACCTTATCCTTGGTATCTTTTGGAGTCCAGACAATTCAGCGCTCTCTTGGGATGAGTAAATATCAGTCTGTTCCCAGGAAGATTAACTAGTGAGATGATGGAGAAAAAGCTGCTTCTTTTTAGAGAGCTACACTTCAGCTGCCCTCTGTGCTTAAGACAGAATCTCAGATGATCCATTTCCATGGTGCTATGATTTCTAGAAAGAAAAGAGGTTTTATACAGTTTTAAGAGTAACGGTAGTTTCTTTCCAAGGTGTTGATTTTGGTTGCAACGTGAAGGTTTGTTAATGTAATATATTTACTGACCTTTAAACGGCCTTAAAGGGGAGTAGAATTAGCAGACCTGTGTTTCAGGGCATCCCATCTCTGGCCCATAATTATAGGCAGATCCTCAATTTCTTTACCTATTGTGGAGGGAGCAATTCCAATCCAGCTTCCCTCCTAGTTTCATAGATGAAGGGGGAAAATGAAGAATATTTAAGTACTTTGGAAGCTCTGAGATTTCCAGTGGGACACAAAGCGTGACTTTTGTGGCTAGAGAGCCCGAAGCTGGAAACTCAGCTGTGCTCCCTATCACCTGTCTGGACAAATCTCCTTGACTCCGGGCATCTTGGCGACCTCATCAGTAAAGTGGGCCCAGATTAGTTCCTACCACCTGGGATAGTTGTGAGAGGCGAAGGGGCTGCTGCCCCTGATTAGAACATAAAGAAGCCGAGGCCCCAGCTGGAAGTGACTTACCCACGTTCATCGATCAGCAAAGACTCACCGGCTCTACCGGGCAGTGTGTTTGCAGGAGCTCCTGAGCTAGCCTGCTTAACTTAGCTCACGGCCTCAGCTCTCAAAGTCGAGAGCTCTTTTTGCTCCTTTGTTTCGGCAGGAACGGGTCCTCTTGCTGACTCTTGTTTATGGGCTGATGACTCATTGATGAGTTATCTAAGCCTCCCGTTCCTTCTCTCTTGCTCTCCTCTGCCATCTCTACTCATGGGAACATTTTCTGTTTGCTAGCACTTCTCCTGGAGATTGTGAAAGAGTGGCAAGCGACAGTGCGTTAACCCCTCGTTAGCAGGTTCCTCTCAAAGCCAGCCCCAAGCTCTGCTTCCTGAGAAGGCTTCCGGCTACTTTGATTTCCACGGGGCCACGATTTCTGCGTGGCTGCTGGCCTTGTTCTGCCCTGCGAACTCCTCCTTGCTGCATGCTCTTCTCCTGCGAGATCCTTAAATGTTAATGTTCCTCGGGATAGGCCCTTGGTCTTGTCTCTTCCTTCTTGCTCTCCCCAGGCGATCACATACGAGTTTGTGTCCTCATTGACATGCATCTGATACCAAGGACTCCTAAGTCCAGGATCTCTCGCACCGGCGCTCGCATCGTGGCCATATCCAGATGCCCAGGGAACATGTCTGCCTGTGTCCCACGGGCACCTCCAACAGGGATGTGTCTACCATGGCCTTGCTTGCTAGTCCCCGTGTTCTCTCTCGCTCTCACACACACACACACACGCACACGCGCACACACACGCACACATACACACACTTTCCTCTGCCTGTGCTTCTCGACCCCGAGTGCACACTCCGTATCCATCCACTGTGCAAATCATATTCATTTATCTCAAAATTTGTCTCAAAAAGGAGTCTGGACCCCTTTCTCTTCTCTGATAAAGATGTACCCATTCGACCCTCATCTTTTTTCTTCCTGTGTTAGCATAATGGCCTTCGAAGATCCTCTGTGGCCTGCTTCTCTCCATTCTACCTAATTTGCATTCTATATTCCACAAGAGATAATTTCAAAATGAAAATTTATCTTTGTTGATCTTCTATTAGACATATTTTGCTAGGTCCTCATTTCCTACAGAAGAGGGATATATGTAGCTCACTTCGTATAGAAGAAACACACACACACACACACACAGTTTCCTGGATTAGAACTCCAACCTCTTTCCACCCTCTCTCCACAAGGTACCCTGTGGACCATTGTGTTCCAATCACAATAATTAACTTGCTGCTTTTCCCCAAGTGCTTGTCCTATAAAGTTCTGCGGGTACTGTTCAAGTATAAATGTACTCAAAACAGTCACAATTAAAAGAGCCTGCAGGTTTTATAATGCTTTTCCCCAGGCTAGTTACCTGCCCATCCTGGTATATTACAGGCTGCCAATAGAGAATGCAATTTTTTTTCTTGATATTTGACGCCCAGTGTTCAATTTATGAATAGTAGGCAAAGAAAAATGGAGCTGCTTTAATGATAAGATTTGCAAGACGTGGAAGAAATTCCCAAAAGACTTTGACCCTAAGAACAACAACAATAAAGCTGTGTGTTTTAAAGAAGTTCGTCTTTGGTTGCTGTCTATTAACAAGTGAATATCTTTGGGAGAAGAGTGGACACTTTTGTCTTTATCACTCCCCTCCCGAGTCCAATGGCCAGCGGCCGACCTGCAGGCTCCCAGTGCTCCTCTCAAGGATTCTGATTGGATGGGTCTGGGATGAGACCCAGGACTCTGAATCTTTAACAAGCACTGATGGTTCTGACTCTGATAGTCTTCTGGGCCATATTTTGAGAAAAAAAACTTGACTTGATGGATAATTGAGACGCTGGTTGTTAGCAAGCTGGAGACACGGAAGCAAGAATAAGAAAGAAAACTGAATAGCTAGCAAACTCAAAATTCATCTTTAAAATATCCTCCTGACCTCACCCTGCCTTGATTCTCTCTGAACCTTATTACTTCAAGTATCAACAGGTGAAATCAATGAAATACGAACTCCTTAGCTGACTGTAAAAACCCCAGAAAAGGGGTTTGTTTCCAAATGGTTGTTCTTTTTTAATAGCCCCAGACATCAGTGCTGAAATGCTAAAAATTTTAGAGCAGAATGTACAAAACGTTCTTGAATTATATTTCATTCCCGGATGCCAGGCACATTGAGTTTGCATCACAAAACACTGAAATAATAAAAAGCAGGTGCCCTGACAAGTTTCTTTCATAATTGGGAAACCAAATTTTGCAAACAGTGTTGACAAAATCATCCCAGTGAGTGCATCCTGTGCCTCTACCATACATTGAATGAGATCCGGATGGGAGTGGGGGAGAGGGGATGTAGTACTTTAGAATATAGTAGACAACAGATTAGGGTAATAATACTTTTTATGATCTGTGGGAAATAAATCTCTCTTTCACTGCAGTAAAAGTGTGGCCAGTCGTTAAATAGAGCTTGCTCCATGAGATGGAGACTCTGCGTTTGGAAACTTAGAAAAAACCTCGCAGGAGCGCTAGTATGGAGAAAACAGGAAGACAACTTCCTCTCTGAACATACACCATTTCCTGAGGAGGAAGTGGGACTTAAAAAAAAAGTTCTTTGTTGACTCTGTAAGAGAGAGGCATCTATTTAGTAATGATTGTATATGTTTATATAACCAGGGCACCAACTTTAAAAAATCAGAAAGTCCTGAAAGTAGTTTCTCCATTCGATCATGGCGAAGTTCAAAGTCGTTGGACCAGTTGGTTTAGAATTTGTTGTACGTCATGATCAACATTAATTTACTTACAGCCACGCACATAGAAGCCCGGACAGCTTCTAAGGGCGAGCAGTTAAACAGCACATGGTGAGGTGGGTTTCAGCACTGCTTTCGTGTTCAGTGCCCTGGTTCATCCCGAGCGGGAAGGGGGTGGGCACTGCCCGCTGAGCCAGAGCCCACTGTCACCAGCTCCGTGTGCCTGCAGGAGAGGCGGCGCTGGGCAGCCATGGACACGGCCACAACTCATGATCAGTTCAGAATATGAGGTGACTATTGGCTGACATTTGTTTATAACCGACTGCATCTCGGGATGAAGCGAAATCGTGAAGGTAACCACAACTGACTACCCAGTCTGGGGGATTGTGAGCACAGACCAAGAACCACGAGAGCCAAGAGTCCCTGCGTATAAGACAGTCCTGTACCTCGACTTTGCATAGGAACTTGCACATTAGATTGAATTTTTTGGAACAGAATTTGCCGTGGAACCTTAAAGGGGCTGAAAGGACGGGCCAGCATATGATTGAAATGGCATCCTCTGCACTGTGCCTCGGAAAGGGAGCACTGCTCAGCGGCAGCCCAAAGCCATAGATCTTCAGATTACAATAGAGAATTCTAACTGGTACAGAGACAGGAAAACAAGTCCCTTTAGTGAGGGCATAGTAAATCTCTTTTATGAAAACAAAAGGGGAAACGGATTTAACATCTTTCCTTAAGTTACCTTGAAAGAAGGTAATGGTGCAGATTTACTGTGTTTTTTCAGGAGGTTGGATGATAGTTTTCCCTGCCCTTTTTTATCCTCGTAATGCTTCATGGTCTATATAATTTTTGTCTTTCATTTATTCACCAAACTTAGGATGTTAAAAAGCTCTCTCTAAAACCATATTTTTTTGCAGTGTTCCTTTTTATACCCCATTATTTCCAGAAACTTCTGAAGTATTTGATAAACAGTATTATGGAGTTGGAGAACTGCCCCCAGATCCACACCCAAGAGAGCCTTTACTCTTTATAGTCATTGGTTGTATTTGTGTGTTGTTTGCAGGCAAGAATAAAAGAAGAAAACATCTGCATTCTGTGGCTTTCTGTCTAAAGAGGACAGGATGATATGAATTACCTGATAACACTTGGCCTCCTGGCAATTTCAGTCTCCCTGCAATAAAAAAACTTTTCAGCAAAATTATTTACTTTTCTCCTGTATTAATACTCATCAATCACTTAGGGTTATCCATTTTGTCTGAAATAAGCTTATTTTTAATGACATATAAGCTAAGTTGTTTTCTGTGTTCACAAACCATTTGGAAAAGATTAAGGGTAAGATTAAGTGATAAAAACCTTTAGAGCTTAACCTTCTCAATAATGAATATTAGTTCCATCAAAACACAAATTAAGGCAGATATTTAAAACCAGCAAACTCATACAAGGTACTTTATTGCTAAAGATGTACATTTTTCTTTAGGTGTATAAGTAAACCTTCTTTCTTCTTAAATATGTAAAAATCTTCTGCTGATGGCTCACATAAAAAATGTAAACAAAGCAGCCAAAGAATCAAAAACAAAATGCAGCTTTCTTTTCTTCTAGAGATCTAGACCTCAGTGTTGGGCTGTTTGGGGTTCTCCTAGCAATGTGATTTCTACCCATTAGCTTTCAGTGAGAAGATGAAAATGCAGCCACTCAGGGGCAGTGACAGTGGGGCCGTTGCACGAGTAGTCATGCAGCTCTCCGAGGCAGCTCAGTCTGTGAGCCGCTGCACATGCCCTAGACTCCAGTGAAGGCAACAGGAGTCACGTACTTCTTACTCATTTCCAGCTCTTCACCAGCCTGGCCCTTGGACATAGAGTGTAAGTCAATAAACGCTGGTAAAACTGAATTAAACTTACCGGACACCTGGGTGGCTCAGTCAGGTAAGCATCTGCCTTCAGTTCAGGTCATGATCTTGGGGTCCTGGGATCGAGCCCCACATTGGTTTCTCTGCTCAACAGGGAGTCTGCTTCTCTCTCTCCCTCTGCCTGCTTGTGCGCTCGCGCTCTCTCTCTCTCTCTCTCTCTCTCTCTCTCTCTCTGTCTTTCTGTCAAATAAATAAATAAAATCTTTTTAAAAAGACTTAATTAAACTTAGCTTTAGCCACCATGTCTTATTTATATCTGTATCACAAATTCAGTGCCTGAAATATACCGGACACTAGACACTACGTGTATATTTAGAGATGAACCGGTTATGGCGTGTGTACAATGTACCAGGCATCCTGTTAAGGCCATGAGAGTGGTCCCTGGAAGTTCACACTCAGTCTTATAGAACCGAGTGAATGAAACATGTTGGTAGGTCTGTTGGGTTCAGGTGCAGCTGACCCATGAGTAGTGCGAGAGGGTTGGGGCACTGATGCCCCACACAGTCGGAAATTTGGGTCCGACGTTCGACTCCCAAGAAGCTTTACTAATAGCCCACTGTTGACCAGAATATGGACTGATACCCTAAAGGTCGATGGACACATATTTTGTATGTGATACGTATTATGTACTGTATTTTTACAATAAAGTAAGCGGGAGGAGGGGAAACGTTATTAAGAAACTCAGAAGGGAGAGAAAATGCATTTACAGTGCTTTTTTGTATTTATCAAAAAAAATCGGCATATAAGTGGACCCTCACAGTTCGAGTTTGCGTAGCTCAGGGGCCAGGTACTTGGAGGCCTCCGAATAATTGTCACTAACAAAACGATAAACGGCAACAATTAGGCCACTGCAGGAACTGCTCAAAGAACGATTCACAGATCGAAGTGTTCAATTATGTGGTGACCATACGGTCATCCATTTTACCACGTTGACATCATACTGTAAAATTCACACATTATATAAGATCACAGCAGGAAAGTATAGACTGCCACAGATAGGAGAGTGAAAAACACATTGTTGAAGTTTCCTGCTTCGTAACAGATTTACGGAGTTGAGCTTCTGATTCGTAAGAATTTAATTGATGCCAATTTTGAGAGGCACTCTAATCAGTGCAAGAGGAATGAAGGATAAAAAGAAATGAAATACAGTAGACCCGTGATGAGAGAGGAAAGTAACTGATTCCATTAGGCACCGCTTAACATGACCTCTAGGACATGTACACTCCGAGGCCCACTGGGGCAGGGAGCCCAGGGACCAGGATCCTTGTTCTCTCTCTGCTACTAACTAGCTGTATGAACTGAAGCACATTTCCTCCCCTATAACTCAGATACTGAACTATTTCGGATCCGAGTTGTGGTTAAAACACACACGCGCGCACACACACACACACACACACACACACATCTAGAGTCTTTGCCGAGACCTCTTAATGCATATGCTTTTATCTTTATAAACATATCAGTAGAGTCATAAGCCCATCATTCAGTGACCTGTTTGTTATCCTGAATATAATTAACTTGATAGTACAGGTAAGACTGTCAGCAATTCCTTAATAATGCCCCTTTCCAAAGGATAGCTCCTTTGCAACCTCCTTCGTTTTTCTAATGCATGCTCATATTTCTGTTGGAGAGCTTGCGAATGTATCTTACTTAGTGTGTTTGTACATGTCTTGTCCACACCAGACTCTGAGCCCCTTGAGGGCAAATGCCATGCCTTGTCTTTCAGAGAGGTCTTGCTTGTGGATTGGCACCTAGTAGGAGCTCAATGAATACCGAATGAATATCTGATCAACTTGGTTGGGCAATAGCATATTTCGTGTGTGTGTCAGATACTTTCCATCTGCCTCTGTGGGTTTGTCTCCACCCTTTTCCAGTCTGCTCTGGCCAGAGAGTCGTTGCTTCTTACAAAACAGCCTGCTCTTCAGGACACTCTCCTGGCTTCCAGAAACTTCTTTCTGCTCTGGGCCTCCAGGCTTAGGAATTAGTGACAGTGTCTCTGCTATTAGCCTGGGGTTCCTGCTCTATCCTCTGGGACTCCCTCCTCATACCTACGATGATTAATCCATAACCCCTCCCCAAATGATCCTAACTGGAGTGTGCCGCCAGTTTCCTATCAAGACCTTCGCTGATACAGTAGATAAGACAAGAAGATTTCAGTTGACAGTGTGTTTTTTGTTTTGTTTTGTTATTTTAAGCAATTCATTTTATTTTATTTTTTACAGTGTGTTTTTGAACTCAGATTATTAAGAGTGATCAGACTGAATTTTTTGGTAAACGTTTCGACAAATAGATCTTTATATAGGCTAAGTATTTTTATACATGGCCGACCCTCATTGATTCACTCATTCCTAAGTATGATGTTATAGATGCATTTCAGTGTCTACACCACAAAAGCATTTTTGTGTTTGAGTTAGTAATTACTTATGTTTACATTTGGTCATTGGTGTCTGAATGTTTTCTCTGTGACTTGGGGCCTCTTCCCTGGAATACAGTGGGTCAGGGGAAAGAGGGCAATTTTTTAAGCTAGCAGTCTTATGGCCAGCTGACCTCTGAAAAGAAATCTGGGTGTTTATAAATTATGAATACAGCCTATTAAGTCCAGAGCCAGACTTGACAGCAAATATTTTGCACATTTTTAGGTTGAATCTGACAGGACTTATTATATTCTTTTCTAGAAGCGGCAGTTCTTAAGGAAGTATATGACCAGTGGATAAGTATACTCATGTGAAATAATTTGAAGAACCATTAAAATTTCCATCCTTTAGAGAGTATTGAACTTACTAGTTCAGGCAGTGGTTATGCCATGCCTTTATCATTGATACGTAAACACTATGAAGTCAGAGACTTTCTCTTTTTTTTAAGATGTTGTTTATTATTTGAGAGAGAGTGAGAGGATGAGAGCGGGTTGAGGAGCAGAGGGAGAAGCAGACTCCCTACTGAGCAGGGAGCCCAATGTGGGGCTTGATCCTGGGACTCTGGGATCATGAGCGGAAGGCAGCCACTTAACCAACTGAGCCACTTGGGAGCCCATCAGAGACTTTCTGTTTTGTGTTCTGCTGAATCCCCAGTGCCTAAAACTAATCCTGGCATCTAGTAAGTGTTCAATAAATATTTGTTGAATAAATTAAGTATATTAGACTTTGGGTATGTTACTGTAAAGTCTTTTGTGGTTTTGACTATATTGTCATTTATAAGTGATAAAAAAGATAATTTTGGCTCATATTATCAACAGATATGTATCACATTCTTACCTTAGCCAAAGCCCTGTATTCAGTATTTCCTTTGGGAGTGTACATTCTATAGGTAAAAAGTACCCTCTTGAACCCAACATTAGTTGTCGGTGGACCCTGTCTCAAATGGCTTCTCTTTTGCATCGAAATACTTTTGCTCAAAGCAAGCTTTTACCTCCACTGTCCCAGTCTCTGATTTTTTGCCAGCTTTGCAGAAATATATTGAGGCAATTAGCACTTTCCTAAAGAGTGTCTGATTCTATTCTGGGATTCCATGGCTGGTGACCACGTTGTGCCTTTTCATGTGTACTTGATTACTTCAATAAAACTGCTGGAAAGTTATTCCCTCTTGCATGATTTTTTTTTTCTATCTTATCCATGATGGGGAAGACAGAATCTTCCTCCTGTCCATGATTTCAATGAGGCTGTAGTTCCATTAAAGACTTCCCCAAGTCCTTTTATTGGGTTTCCATGTAACTGCAGTTGCACTCTACAGGGGTTTGTTTTCATAGACATTTTGATTTATTCTCAAACACTTTTTACTTGTTTGACTACAAGTAGGTCCTTGATGTGAGTCATTTTTCAGGAGTAATCCTAATGGTCCAAGAACTTGGAACATATTGAGTGAAACTCCAGACTTAGGGTAATTGTTCCTTATTCTGAATCGACTTCTAGAGGATATAGTTTATGAGGGAATGACACATGGCAAGATACTGTTATAATTGGGGAACTCACATTCCCTTGGGGGAATTAAGCCTCTTTCTTCTCTTCCTCCCTTCCCCCTGTCCTCCTACTCTTTCTCCCTTTTATTTTTCCAGTGCCCAGAGATCCACTTTCCTTTTGAAGGAGTCACCTGGGTGGCTGAGAGGGTTAAATCTCTGCCTTGGGCTCAGGTCATGATCTCAGGGTCCTAGGATCAAGCCCCACATCTGGTTCTCTGCTCGGCAGGAATCCTGCTTCCCCCTCTTTCTCTGCCTGCCTCTCTGCCTATTTGTGATCTTTCTCTCTGTCAAATAAATAAAAAATAAAATAAAATCTTAAAAAAAAGTCACATTTACATGGTAGAGAGAAATGCTTTCGAGAGCCATCAAATGGGTGCAAATAATTATTCTAAATAGTTGCATACAATTAAGTACATGTCTTTTGTTCTAAAGAATTCATCCTGAAAATAATTCTTCACAACGGATTTTCAGATTTCATTGCCATGCATCCATAAATGATTGAAGCCTTTCTTTTCTTTTTTATTAAGGAAAAAAAAAAGAGAGAGAGAGAAGAAAAACCAGCCATTTGTTTTCAAAAGAGGTGAAAGGCATTGTAATCCCATGAAATTTTGCTTCCATATCAGAAAACCAAAAAGTTCAGAAGAAGCGTTTGCCATCTTGGTTGCTTTTGTTACATGGAATTGTCTTTCCAATTTCTTTCCTCCTTTGTCACCTCTTTGCTCATGTCATGTAAGGATTAGTGCCACTGCTCTCTGATCGCTCTGAAAACTGTTGCTTTAGCTCTTGAAATGGCCAATTTCAGCTAGACCCTTAATGCCATTTCAGCATCTCTTCACCCTGTCTCCCCTCCCCACCCCCGTACTCGCACTACGGCGGATGGAAACTTGTCCAGGAGTTCCTAAGACGGCAGCAGGAAGAGGCAGCCGCATGAGGCACAACAGTGGCCTGAAGGAAATAACAAACTGCAGGCGTGTTGCCGTGAGGAATAGACTAACTTGGGACATCTTTCTCTGATGAAATCTGTCAGGCTCTTAGTTTTCCAAATGTGGGAACTTTTGTGCTTGTTTTCCTCTTAGACACAGGATAATTCCCAAGAGAGATTCCATTCATTCCTCATAGAGAAACAGAAGAAAAAGAATGAAGTGGAGCTAGTAGCTTGTTAGGAGAATTGTATTCACTCTGAGATCTGATTCAAGAAATGAACTTGGACTGCCGTCCTCTCCAA
Organism: Spilogale gracilis; assembly: GCA_004023965.1. Classification (NCBI taxonomy): domain Eukaryota; kingdom Metazoa; phylum Chordata; class Mammalia; order Carnivora; family Mephitidae; genus Spilogale; species Spilogale gracilis. Next base: position 9,495 of record PITA01015760.1, on the reverse strand, counting down.
GCTAGAACTTCCCCGTTTCACCTGTGGACCACGTGGAGCTCAGGGCTGCTTCCCCCGACCCCGGGTTACAGTTATCCGGAACACTAGGTGGGCTAATGAGGGTATGCATGGAGATTAATGATGGGTGAAAGTCATTGATTAGGGCCATCCTTACCTATTTTTTGTGACTGACCTTTTCGTCCGTTTGAACTAGGGTTCTTATTACCTTCTAGTAAGTAATAATAATATAACTGAATTTCTCAGCTGTGTGTGAAGTACTATCGCTTTGTTTTCTTAGTGTACTCAAGTGGATCCTGGGCCACCGTCTCCTTCTTTATCCCTCAGGAGAGCATTTTCAATAAAGTTTTCTTCATGCTAAAAAGTGCTTCTCTTCTGGATGGAACTAGAAACTGAATCCTGCTTAATGAGATAGTTAGTTCATTTTGGCGTTAGTCCAAACTGATGAGACATGCAGGGACTTTTGCATTCATTTTTTTTTTAATTCATCTTTTATAGAAAATGTGGAGACTTCTGGGTGGGTTTGGCTTCCTGCCAATGAAGGTTGCCACTGCTTTGCTGTGATGCATGTTCACATGAGTCAACAGAAGCCTTTCTGACTAAGCAAGAGTTAGATTTAGCAAGACTGCATGCATCAGGGGGCTGTATGTGAGGGAACTAGAATGAAAGGGGCCGTGAGACCTCAGACAGAGCACTGACAAATGGCTTCCTAACACAGTGGAGTCATCAACAGCCTCACTCATCTCCCCAGAACAAGTTCCACACGACAGACAAAGGAGTGCTCAGTTTTTCACGATGTGCTCAGAGACTCACAGCCCGGAAGAATGTGGCACCTAAATCATAGAGAGGATGCAGCCTCTTTGAGGAATGGACCCCCCACCCAGTGCCTCATATCTGCCTTCATCCATCCTGGAAACCAGCCTCCCTCTGAAGATCCCTGGTGATTTTTCACGTACCATTTCAGTGAAGGAGACGCATCTATGACTTAATAGCAGATCAAGGGGAAAAGGCTAAAAAGAATTCCATGGTGTGGTGTGGTTGAGGTAGCAAGTTCCTAGGCTGCTTAATAGAAATAAATTCTCCGACATAAAGCATGTGTATCAGTCAGACTTCGCTTTGGTTGTGGTGACAGAAAATACAAGCTAAGAGTAAGTTAAGCAATGTACATGTATATGTCTCTCTTTTGTGAGAGAAGTTCCAAGGTACAATCCAGGAGAGGCGGACACTTGACAGGTCAGGGATCTGTCTACATTCCTTCTCTCCTGCTGCTCTGCCGGCGTGAAGTGAGACAAGATGGCGGCTGGGGGCTCAGTCAGTAAGAAGGAGGACGGAGCAGCAGCCAGGACTGCCCCTCTCCTTAAGGAGTCCTCTCAGAAGTCATATGCAGTACGTCCATACAAATCTTAGTCACATGGTCGCTCCTAGCTGTAAGAGTATCAGAAAATCGTAGCCTTTATTTGGGGCAGTTATATGGCCCACCAAGAATCGGGAATGGTATGACTAACGAAGAAGGAAAGGATGGTTGTTCTCCCTCATGGAGAACAGTGCTGTCTCTACTCTCCAGAAAACTAGTGGTCTCTCCATGGGAAGTGACAGGCCTCCTAGCTGTCTTGTCCACAGCACACCTGGGATGTGTTTTTCAGTTCCAAGAGCTACACTACAAGAGATATATTCAAAGATAAATCGCCAGAATGGTGTGAGCACACAGACCCTGCATCTACCCCAGTGTTGCTTAAAGAATAGAGTAGAATGGTCTGCTCCTTTCCCCTGTGAGAAACTAGTGTGGGAATTTTTGACAGTTAACCCGGAGTTTAATCCTTTCTCAGAAGAAACATAGGGAAGACATGAAACCTGACTTAGGACATTCGAAGAGCTATCAGCTATATTCTCAGTTGGTAGAACTAGAACAGGCCCTAAATCAGTGAGTCTGACTACGGGTACTGTGGAAAGCAGCATTTCCCATCTTCAGAGTCCTGAGGTGAACGAGCTGTGCCTGGGAGCGCGACCTTGCCTTGATGAGGTCGAAGGGACTGAAGGAGCAGCCGTGGGGTCGACTGATGGCCTTCTAACGTGTCACCCTGGCTGTAGTCTTTCCAGCCACGCAGACCATTCTGTACATTGTCATTAGTGATCTTTTAAAATGCAAAATAGATCCTATAACCTGCCCTACCCTTTGGCTTCCTGTTCTCTGTCATCTAACCATGCAGTTTCTCCTGCCCTGATCTTGAGTTACCTACCTGAGTTTCCAGACATTATTTCCATTTCCTCGAATGTGTCCACTTTCTCTTCCTTCTGGAACTTCACCTCTGTTGTCCCCTCTCCTGGAGCACTCTTCTTTCTACTACTTTCACACTCTACCTGGCCAACTCCTCCACCCTTGGAAGTCTCCACTCCCACCCCTCAGAAGAGGGGCTCCCGTGACTTCTGACCCCTCCCTCAGCACAGCACGATTGCTGTTCACGACATACGGTCACAGTTACTGCAAGTGTGTATTTAATGATCTGTCTTTCTAGCTAGACTGTAAGCTCCCTGTAGACAGTCTGGTGTCTTTAGACTGAGCGAACTGCCCAGTTGTGGTAGCTGACTGACAATTACGTGGAATGTTCGTGGAAGGTATTCAAGCATCTGCGGAGAGGAAGTGCAGGCCAAGGATGAGAGAGAGTCAGTAGAGGTAGGAGTAATGAGGAAAGGCATGCAAATAACAGACTGTCCTTCACCCTGCCCCCCCCCTTACATTCTTTCTGGAGTGGTGGGATTGGAGCATGTGAAAGGGTTGCTTCCCTGGTTACTTGGATTGCCTCCCAGGCCCCAAAGAGTCAGAGCAACTGTTAGAGCAGAATTTGAAATGTTAATGGAGTTCAGAATTACTGTGACTGGATTTACAGCTCCAAAAATTGACCCAGATTTATTTTCTCTTATTTAAAATTAGTTATGTTGAGAGAGGAGCCAGGGGCTTCTTGGTATATAGACCATTGCTGATGTGTCCCTGGACTTAAACCGTGTTTGGTTTTTGACTTTTCTGGAGTATGTGACCATGTGACCATGCATCTTAGTGAGTTGGGCAGCACGTAGGGTTTTGACCACACTGAGAGCATAATTTGCATGTGAGCAGCTTTGGCCTCCCAGGCTGTAGTGACCTGAGTGGGCCACCCATCTCTGCCTTTTCTTGGAGTGATTTGTACAAGCACTTACCTTACTGCCATTTGCTTCCTGATGCTCAGCATTCCGCATGTAGAGATGAGACTCACGTACAAGGAACCACAGGAATAACACACTGATTTAAAGTCATATGGAGATATATTAATTCCTTTTGAGAAAGAGGGGACCATTGGGTCATGGAAAGCCTGGGTGAGGAGGTAGAAAGGGGAAAAGTCTGAGACAGGAGAGGCTAGCGATTCCAAGAGGCCTGGGTGGGCGAAGGATCGCCTGCACCTAATTTATAATTGTGCTACCCTTAATTACCCCAAGCATGACACACGGGAGCAGTTTCTTGTTTGGGGCTGATAAGGGAGCCAAGGAGTATTTCAGACCTAGGAGTGGGCCTCCTGCTTCCAGCATGGGGACAGGACATCCTCTGTTCTCCACCGGAATTCCACGATGAGATTCCACGATGAGATTCTACCATCTGTCTTTATCCTTCCATGGGCAAGATAGACTGCCCTACTTCTGCCTTACCACTTGTTCGTCTCAGCGGCCGATCCCTTTGTGCTCTCTTGTTCGGGTCTCTGCTTTCGTACGCACATACTATCAGGAAGTAAGTGACTAGGCAAACAAGATAGCATTTCCCCAAGGGAAAGGGTTTTATGCAGCGCAGAGCAGTTGTTAGCTTATGAAAAAAGATTTTTCAAGTAGAGTTCTTTTCTGAGACTGATTGGAAATAATTAACTTTTCCAAAAATGAAAATCACCCCCGTGGCATGAGCTGTGTATTTTCTCAGTTGCTGCAAGAAAGCACAAGAACAACAATCTTCTTGTCCCCGCCATTTTTGCTTTTGAAGGCATGCGCTCGCTGATAGTGTTGTGTGTACAAAGCATTAGTTAACGAGTCACTTTTTTATTTATATTTACCCTTTAAGAAGTTAGTTGTTAATTGATTCTGTCATGCTCATGTTGTTGTCTTCGTTGTAAGGGTATAAGCTCTGAGATTATACAGTTAAAAATGTATAGATGATAGGAGAAGTTGAACTCTCTTGACATATATAATGACAGTGTTTCCATTCTACAAACAAAACCCACCGGTACAATTAATCATTAACCTACTTGCTTTAGGGATTAAGGGGAAGAAAATGTTAACTCTTGTGACTCACTGAAAGTCAACAAGAGAGGAAAGATGGCAAGGCAGATAGTTTTCCTATGTAAAAAATTGACAGTAGTTTGGTCATCAGAGTGTAATTTTCAAATGAACTGCTAATATCTCATCGTCAGGCGAATGCATCTGGCCCTTGCCTTTTTTGCTGAGTCATTGAAGTGCTCCCTGCTGCTCTGGGCAACTTTCTCTTCACTTCCATTGGATCCTAGTAAATCATGCCTCGCTCTTTTTCTATCCTGCCTATATGTACCGTAGCAGAGATTAGCCTTTATTTTCTTGGTGAAGCAGACACCCAAAGGCGCAGACAATTCATGTTTGGTTTTCTGAGTTTGTGACCTGATGGCAGAACCACCTTCATCTTCCACAGAACTCTCCCACTGGAGGGAATGCAAACGTTCTCCGTCTGTGGGTCATTCCTAGAAGCTCAGCCTCTGAGCTTTCCTCCTCTGTCACTTACTGCCTTTGAGCGCTCCTGGGAAAATATTCTTACCCCAGCACTGGAGTTCCCCAGCACTGTCAAGTAGTGAGTTGAGGGGTTTCTAGAAACAGAGTTAAATCTAAGAAAGCACTGCAGCATACTCTGTAGATATAAATTTATTAATCATATTTTTCTGAGGGAATCACCAGCCTATCCAAGACTTTGCAAGAGAGAAATATATATATATATATATATATATATATATATATATATATTATTTGAATGCATGAATGATGAATGATCAATTGATCAATAGCATGACGTGGAGCTTTATCAGAAGTTAGATCAATAGGGGGGAAAGCCCACAATTGAAGGAAAATATGAGGTAGAAAGATTTGGTTTACATAGCTTGCATATATCTACATTGTTCAGAATATTTAACTCTTCAAATATCCTTTTGCCCACACAGAAACAACCAGGAAAAAATAAGTTCGGGTTCCGAATATTTTTAATCTCTTAATTCCCAAGCAATTACAGCGTTTCTCTTGGAAATTTTTAAGTATTTTAATTCTATATATAAAACCTCACCTATTTGAGAATGTTCCTTTAAATGTCAGAGAAGCTGGAGAGATTGAGGGGCAGGGAGGGATCATGAATTGAACCTCAGAAAGGTTTTAATGCATTCCCTTCAGTGTCTGTTCTTCCTGAGAATAAAGGGAGGGAAAGGAGCCAATGGACGCAGCCCTGTAGCAACATTTTTCCCCAAGGAATTTTGTATTTAGTTCTTGTGCCTTTGGCTACTAAAGAAGAGAGACACATTTAGCTCATCTGAACAAAAGAAAGCAACATTTCAGAATGTAGTTCTTTTACTTGTAGTTTTTCTAGATTTTATCTCCTCCAACTCCAGATTGTTAACTAAAGAGAACAAATTATTTAATGCAACCAATTTATTCTCTCCTTGCAGGAAACTACTCTATGTTAAGGTGGTTTGTTTTCTGCTCAGACAAAATAAAATGGAGGAAATTATATAGTGGTTTCCAGCCGGGGAGAGAGGGACATCAAGTAATTTGAGCCTCCAGCTAACTCCCTTTCCCAAATTATCTGGAGAGTACTTTAAACTCTCACCTTTACTTTGACTTCAGATGTAGGTTTCAGCTAGGCATATACAGTATCATTGATCCATTAATAAAATAAATAAACTGGTCTAGTTAATCCATACCTCCCACCCCCATCAGACACCCCTCCACTCTGCCACTCTGGCCCCAACTCAATGGACCATTTGTATGCATGAATTTATTGGACTGACCACCGGTCTGCTATCATAGAGCCTGGTCTTCCTTCTATTTCTGTGACCATCAGTGTTGGTTTCTTATTTTGAGGCCAGTTCTAGGTTGTTTACCTTTTGATGGAAAGACCTGTGCTTTGTCTCATGCGGTTCCACTTAGACAAACAGTAGGGGGATAAAAAAGGATGCTTGAATTCGGATAACAGAAGGCTGGGAACCTCTCCCCTCTGGGGACCGTTCCCTCTGCAGACACAGCTACAGTGAGAATTGGAAAGGAACACCAGGAAGAAGGAGGGGACCTCATGGTGGAATTTGTCGGCGGCTTTTGTTGTGTCTTTTAAAATGCAGGTCAGAGTAGTAGATGTGGACACCGCACATGGGTAGGTTGGTTTCAAGTAAATCGACAAGTCAAATACATGTTCCTCATATTTTATTTTTTTAAGAAAAGGGTAAAGACCAATGAAGAAGAAAGATCTTGCTCTTCCATTTTGTTAGGAAGGAGAGAGCCTCGTGTGAAATCGATAAATACATTGCTGCTTTAAATATGTTCTAGAAAATATAGGTTTTGTCTTTTTGAATCTCATAGGATTAGCTGTTTTATGACTATTTCTTCTGATTTCTGGAGCTAAAGATGTTATATAAATAGGATAGCTCAAAAAAATCTATCAACATGTCTTTGACATGGTGTTCTGCCAAGTGAATATTACAGTCTGATCAAACTGACGGTGTCTTTCTTGCTGGGGAAGCGCGGTGGCACACAGTTCCATTCCCCCCAACATCATGTTTTAATCAATGGAAGATGGCAAGAACCAGAGAGTGAACACAATCATTCCTGAACCACTTACCCAAGTTTTAATGGTATACAAAGGAGATGATTCCTGGATCTGACAGTACTGTAAATTATTCCAAGAAATGTGCTCCACTAGAATTTTTATTTTCAAATAATTTGATTCTAGTGCACACAAGGGCAGGGTCAGATGGCCTGCAGGAAGCAAGCCAGGTAAATTTCCATGATTCATGATCACTGAGTAATTTCTAGTTGGAGTTGATCATTCATGCTGGCCTGTGTCCTACATATAGGTCATCCCGAATAGGAATAATCTGACTGCCCTTCGTAAGATTGGAAGATAGTACTATTCTGCTTCTAGATAATTGAACGCTGAGAGAAGTAGCTAGAAGGGGTCATTCCAAGGAATGCTAGCTTAGAGATGAAATGCTTCCTAATCTTTGGAGAAAAGATTTAGCTGTGCCAGCAAGACTTGGTTTGGAAGACAAGGGCTATGATTATAAAATTACTAAGTGCCTCTTCATAGGCAATCTCCACTTAAAAAAAAATATATAGGGTCTTATGAGTAGAGTTCTTTGCACCTTAAAGCTAATTTGCGTCCAGGTGGCACTGACGTTTGTTCCAGAGCTCTTTGCCTGACACACTTCATTTCTCTGAAACAGATGTGTGACTACGACATTCCTTGTTATAAAGACCACAGAAGAGGACTGTAAGGACCTTGTCTTGGACGTTCTAGCTGGTGTTTCATGTCATGTTTCTCAAGAGTGAAAGCAAATGTCATCCTTCAGAGAAACCGTGTGGTTCTCAGACTGTCTGTCTTTCAGTGTTGCTGGTTCCCACCGTGTTCTTCCGCCAGCGCTGACACCTGACTCTGCAGACAGCTCAGCCTCCCCTGATTTCGAAGCTCTCCTCCCCGGACTCTGTTTATTCATGGGCTGAACAACTGCAGAAGCCCAAGCTCACATAGTTATCTGGATCTGTATGACAGTGTCTTGGGTGCCACCCCACTGGGTATCAATCCATGCACAGATTTCCGCCCAAACGCCTTCATCGGTGGCCTTCCAGCTGCACTTTAACATTGTCACTGACAGAACTCAGATGCTTCAAGATGGTCCATTTCTCAGAGCCAGCCTCTTATACCTCCATGGGCTGGCCCAAGACAAGAATTGGGGTCTACACACAATTAATTCAAACCTTCCTTCATATGCTGGAAACTTAGGTAATTAAAAATAACTGTTGGGGCGCCTGGGTGACTCAGATGGTTGGGCCTCTGCCTTCAGCTCAGGTCATGATCTCCAGGTCCTGGTGTTGAGCCCCACACAGGGCTTCCAGCTCAGCAGGGAGCCTGCTTCTTCCTCTGCCTCTCCTCCTGCTTGTGTTCTCTCTGTTTCTCTGTCTCTCAAAGGAATAAATAAAATCTTTAAAAAAAAAAAAAAAAAAACCTCTTAGGAGGGGTGCCTGGGTGGCTCAGTAGGTTAAGGGTTCAGCTCTTGGTCTCGGTTCAGGTCATGAGATCGAGCCCCACATTGGGCTCCGTGCTCAGTGAGGAGTCTAAAGATTCTCTCCCTCTGCCTCTCTCCTGACCCACCAGGTGTATGTGCTCTTTCTCTCTCTCTCTCTCTCCTCCCTCCTGCCTCTTTCTCAGATAAATAAATCTTTAAAAAAATAACTCTTATGCTTCCTCTGTGGTACTTTTTCTACTACTTAAATTTCCTCAGTTCTTTGCATCTTTCTTATATAATAGTAGTTCAGGTTCTCTCTTCACCTAGCCTTTCGTGTCCTCTAAACAAGTATCACTTTGGCTATCCCCCTTCTAATAGGGGATCCGGGGATCCAGAAAACCGAACACCACACTCCCAGTGAAGTGTGACAAGAACGGCGTCGAGGAGGACTAACCTATATCTGTAGCCTCACATACCGTTAGCTGTTCTGGCAGCCACAGTATACGCTTGATGGGTGTTGAGATTACGGTCAACCGGTACTCTCTAGATGCCATTGTCTCTTTCGGAATAAGCCCTTAGTAAAATTGTGATCACTTAAATTAAATCAGATCTTTATCCATTAGCCCCTGCTAGCCTGCTTCTCTTCAGTCCTGTTCATTTTGCACAGTTGATATTTTAGTCCAATTCAGAGACTTGCATTTATCCCTATTAAATTTATCCCTGATTCATGGTTCCACCTTGTTGAGATATCTTTCCTCTTGATTCTGTTACTCAAAATATTTCTATTTCCTCTCAGCTACATGTCATTGATAAATTCACTAAGCATGTTTTTATAAATGTAACCAAGTCATCACCAGAAATCATTATACAAGACTGGGAAGAGGTTGGAATTCTGTGGCGTGCAGTGAGAGCCTTGTGGACTGTCATTTTTCGTGAGTTGGCTCTAGATATGGATGTGGAACTCATCACAAATCTCTCTAGAACTGGTCAGTAAGATCTTGGATCCTGTGGCCGAGCAAACCTGGGTTTCAAAATCTAACCCTTCCCCTCACTACTGGGGCGGCCTTGGACATGTTCATTAAAATGTCTCATCAACAGACTGCTCATCTGTAATAATACTTCCTTACCGTTGTTGTTGTTGTTTGCCAAGTAAATGAGGTAATGCCTAAAGACTGAGGACCAGAGCATGACACACGTGTGTCTCCCACCCCCTCCCTACACATGTGTCTCCCACCCCCACACATGTGTCTCCCACCCC
>PITA01015759.1:0-48704 GCA_004023965.1 Spilogale gracilis | reverse complement strand
GGTGGCGCCTGGGTGGCTCAGTTGGTTAAGAGACTGCCTTCGGCTCAGGTCATGATCCCAGAGACCGGGGATCAAGCCCCACATTGGGCTCCCTGCTCGGCGGGAAGCCTACTTCCCCCTCTCTTACTCCCTCTGCTTGTGTTCCCTCTCTGGCTGTGTTTCTCTCTGTCAAATAAATAAAATCTTTTAAAAAAAAATTGATGATGCAAACAGAGGAGGGATGACTGCAGACCTGAGTCTTTGAGAATGTAAGAGAAGGTATCTGATACCCAGAGGGAAGGCTGATATTATTGAGAGCAAACACAGTTCATCCATTATATTAGGAGAGAAAAACAGAATTTTAACATTTTGTTTGTAGGTTCTGGTAATTGGACTGAAGAATTTCTCTCTCTTTTTAAAAAATATTATTTATTTATTTCACAGAGAGAGAGAGAGAGAGATCACAAGTAGGCAGAGAGGCAGGCAGAGAGAGAAGGAAGCAGGCTCCCTGCTGAGCAGAGAGCCCAATGTGGCCTCGATCCCAGGACCCTGAGATCCTGACCTGAGCCAAAGGCAGAGGCTTTAACCCACTGAGCCACCCAGGCACCCTGAAGAATTTCTCTTTGATTGCATCTGTTTTCTTTTCTTTTCTCTTTTCTTTTCTTTTCTTTTCTTTTCTTTTCTTTTCTTTTCTTGTCTTGTCTTGTCTTGTCTTTTCCTTTCCTTTCCTTTCCTTTCCTTTCCTTTCTTTTCTTTTCTTTTTTTTCTTTTCTTTTCTTTTCTTTCTTTTGTTTTCTTTTTTTAAGTTGGCTGTATGTTCTACATGAAGCCCAGTGTGGGGCATAAGCTCATGACTGTGAGATCAAGTCCTGAGCTGAGCTCAAGATCCAGAGGCTTAACTGAGCCACCTAGGCATCCCTGCACTCTTGTTTCTGAACATGAACTAAAAGCAAGGTTGCCAACTGAGAATGAGGAGAGAGGAGGTATAGAGGTTTGAATGGAGAGGAGATCATATGAAATAGAGTGCATAAAAATGAGATGATATTATACTGTGGATCCTAGCCACAGTAAAGCAAGAAACTAAGCTGTTATTAATACATAATATGTATCCACATAGAGAATCCAAAATGATTTACCAGCTAAGTACTAGAATTAATGAGTTTAGGAAGATAACTGAATGTAAGTGAGAGATAAAGCTAATATGCAAGACTATTAGTAAAAAAACTATAAAACTTCTCTGTTTAGTAAACAGATTTCATTCGATTGCAGTAAAAGGTCCAAAGTTTATGGAAAATCTCGACAAACTGATTCTTATGAAGAGCAAAAGCCCTTAGATAATCAAGACACTCCTAGAGAAGATTAAGCAGTAACACTTAGTATAAGACTATTGTAATTCATATGGTATGATGTGAAGGAGAGGCAACCTCACCAATAGAAGAAAAGAAATATTTAAGGAAGAAACCAAATATGTAAATTGGATACATGATGTAGAAGATACTGCAGATTTAGTGTGTACACGATGCCTAACACATTTTGGGTCATCAGTATATATTTGTTGAATTAATGCTTAGATAAATGATTGAATAGAAAAAAGTATGAGCTCTTTAATATTTGATGCTGGAACAATTGGCTGTCTGTATTTTTAAAAATTGGAAAAAAAATTGATTCCTCCCTCAGATCTTTATTAATTAAAATAAATTTCAGATCAGTTAAAAACCTAAATGAGAGAGTTGATGCAGTTGGAAAAGTTTGTGACTCTTGATCTCGGGGTCATGAGCTGGAGCCCCACATGGGGTGTAGAGGTTACTTAAATATAGAAAACTTAAAAAATAAAACACTAAATTTGAAGGGTGAAACTTAAAAAAATTTTTTTTAACAGTCTGTGGAACAATATTTTGTAGAATTTAAGGTAGGGGTGGATTTCTCAGATACAAAGAGTGTTCACCATAAATGAGGTAACTGACAACTTCAAGTATGTTAAAGTCTGGGACTTAGCTGCTGTGAAAATGAATGAGGTGCATCTATATACGACGACACGTGTATCTTAGAGACAATGCAAAGTAAAATTAGCAGATCATAGCAGACTGTTGATGTGATAGCACTTTTATGTTAAGCTCAGAAAGAAGCAATGCAAACTACCGTGTAGGTATACAATGATACATGGTTAAACATTTACTTTCTAAAAAAGCAAGAGAATGATAAACATAAGATTCCAAACATGATTGCCTTGGAGGGAGAAAAGGGGATTCGGATCCAGGAGGAGCACATGCAGGGTTCAGGCGCTGATAATGTTCTAGTTCATATTGGGTGCTGGGTTCAAGCGTGTTTGATGTATTATTATATATCATAATGAAAGATACTACATACACTTTCAAATGTCTCAAATACTAAATAATAAAAATATCTAAGGGAAAAAGAAAACAAAAATACATGGTAACGTGTGTCCAATAAGACTCATAGACAATGGCTGTGAATGGAGGCACCTACGGCTCTTCTCAGTTTAACTCATTGTTTAACGTCTAATCAACAGCATCCCGCTCGGCTGCCCTCTCTGTGCTCCCCAGCTTCTTCGAGGCAAGGTACTAGCTGTGGCCCTACAGGCTTCCTGCCTCCATCCGTCTCACCTTCATCTCAGCCTCCTCACTGCTGTCAGAGCCACGTGGAGGTACGGTGTTTTTCTCGAGCTGCACTAGTGACAGGAGGAACTTAGTTCTGCCTCTCGTCCTCACATGCACACGGAGTCATTCCGTCTCTGCAGGCGGAATTCCGCCCTGAGGAGCAAAACATCAGAATCACTCTTGTGCCCACCTCTCCTCTGGCAAAAAGGAAGAACAAAGAACCATATGTAATTTACTCTGGAGAAGGAAAATTACTTTTACATATGTGTGAGGTTTTACTCGCAGTGGTTACGCTACCTGGCTGGCAAAATCAGATGACTAGGGTGCCTGAGTGGCTCAGAGGGTTAAGCCTCTGCTTTCGGCTCAGGTCATGATCTCAGGGTCCTGGGATCGAGTTCCACATCGGGCTCTCTGCTCAGCGGGGAGCCTGCTTCCCCCTCTTTCTCTGTCTGCCTCTCTTCCTATTTGTGATCTCTCTCTGTCAAATAAATAAATAAAATCTTAAAAAAAAAAAATCAGATGACTTAGCAGAAGAGACTCAGACATAGAGGGAAAAGTCCTGTATTGGTTTGACCAGATACTGCCTTCCTTAAGGTGTCACGGCATTTGTGTTTCTATTCCCCCCATAATTACTTAAAACTATAGACAGAATACTGTAGTAATGCATATATTGAACAGATGTTGATTAAGTATTACTTCGCGCCAGGGATGCATCCGTGAGCCAAACGAAGTGCCTCGTGGCGCTTACATCTTAGGGGGAAGGGCAAACACAGTCGGAGTAAATTTAAAAACGTGTGTTACCGACCAATTAGAAGAGAGACTAAAGTTTTCTCTGTGAAAAGGTGGGGTGAATACTTGAAGGAAGCGAGGGTGTTGGTCCCGAGGTTGTCAGGGACCAGCTGGGCACAGGCGCTGGGGTGCCCACACGTCTCATGTGTGCAAGCGCTCCCAAGGTCAACGGGATTTGTTAAAGGGTTGGGGCCTGTGCAGGCTGGGGAGCTGGAGACAGAGCCTGGGGAGGGAGGTCGCCTCTGCATCTGGTGTGGGAGGAGGTGTGGTAGAGCAGCAGGCCCGGCGGTCGGGAAGGAGAGCTGAGTGGGAATCAGGGGAGAACAGGAAACAGAAGAACAACCAAAATCTGTGAAACCAAAGCCACCTGAACTGCACAGGTGAGCTGCTCGGAGAAGACGAGGGTCTGGCAGCAGCCGGCGGAGCTGCTCATCAGCAACAGGGAGAGCCGGCAGGTGCGAGCTGGCACACGTGCTCTGGCACCGGGCCCGTCCCACCTCCTTCGCAGCACGTGGCTGCTTCTCCACACCACGCTCTCTTGACGCCCTTGCAAAGAGAAAGGGGGAGTGAATTCGGGGACGTGGAGTTCCAGCTTAGCAACAATGACACACTTTAAGATTCCAAGGAAGCACGAAGAGGCCAGGGTCGCCAGGCTGGATGAGTAGGGAGGGGGCAAACTCGGAAGGGATGAGGCCAGAGATGTCTACTGGGTCCAGGTCATAAGGGGTCTTATAGGCCATTGTAAGGACATGGGCTTTTACTCTTAGTGAAATGAGGACCCTTGGCAGGGTTTTGAGCTGAGGAGTAATCGTTACTTTTGTTTTTTTAAAAGATTTTATTTATTTATTTGACAGAGAGAAACACAGCGAGAGAGGGAACACAAGCAGGGGGAGTGAGAGAGGGAGAAGCAGGCTTCCCGCTGAGCAGGGAGCCCGATGTGGGGCTCGATCCCGGGACTCCGGGACCATGACCTGACCCAAAGGCAGTCGCTTAACCATCTGAGCTACACAGGTGCCCCAATCGTTACTTTTAAAAGGGATAACTATGCAGTTTATTAATGATGTAGCAGTACAATAGTTAATGCTGAAATATACCATCTTATAATGATTTACTAAAGGGAAATGTCAAAAATCAATGGGTAATGGAAGCATCATTCAATAACTGATAGTGAGAAAATTAGACATTTAGGGGAAAAGCAAGTTAGATCTTCATGTTATTCCCCCAGATAAATTTCATATTGGTTAAATAAGTAGATGCTTACCATTTATATAAACGGCTAATAACCTTTCTGGAAAACTATTTCATCCAACAAATACTGATTAAGTATCCACTAAGTGCTAGACAGCTCTGCTAGGTACAGGGGAGACAGATATAATGAATATACTATTCCTGCAGGTAAGGAGCCCATATTCTGCTAGACGATTTCGTAGTACATTCCTAGAGTCTTGAAATTGCAAAAGCTAAAATATTTTCTTTCTTTTTTTCTTTTTTAAGGATTTTATTTATTTGACAGTGAGAAACACAGCCAGAGAGGGGGGAACACAAGCAGAGGGAGTGAGAGAGGGAGAAGCAGGCTTCCTGCCGAGCAGGGAGCCCGATGTGGGGCTCGATCCTGGGTCTCCAGGATCATGACCTGAGCCGAAGGCAGTCGCTTAACCAACTGAGCCACCCAGGCGCCCCTAAAATATTTTCTATTTAAAAATGTAAACTGTTTATTTTCTACAGTTCATTATATATCCATTTTTAGGCTTTATTAATATAATCTTAGATAAATTTCTGGTAAATTAATTAAACTCGGTTAATTCAACTTTTAAATTTTCCCCTCCTCCCCTCCAAGATGGCATTTCTATTCTGGGGAGCTTACATATCATCATAGCCCTGAAAGGCACGTCTGCCCCCGATGGCCTTGTCCCCCGTCTGCCCTTGGCATACCAAGTACACTGAGCTGTCCCAGGAGCCAGCAACTGGTCCTGGGAGCTGGGTCCTCCTCGACTTCACCTCCGAGGCCCCTTCAGATCTGGGTTCTTGCTTTCAGTCACTTTCCCACCATCCCCTGGGTGCCCAGAAGCCTGAGAGCCTGAAAATGATCCCAAGCGCCTTCTGCCCACACAAACGTTGCCAGTATTCCCATCCCACTGCCCCACCCAGGAAGCAGACACACGTGCTCTCTGGCCTCACATCCTCAAAACTGCCTGGAGTTCTGTCATCTCTAACCCAGTATGTCATAGCTCCAGTGGGAGCTCCGGCCTCCTGGAGACCCCCAGGAGCATCTGACTTTCTTTTCTCCTCTCCCTTAGCCCTAGGAATCTTACTCTTATTGTTCTTTACCTTTTTTTTTTTTTAATGTCCTGACCTTTACCCAGTATGCTCAAAGACCCAAGGTCTTTAAGCCTTTTCTGTACCAAAGACTACAAAAATATTTTTTGAATATACTGTACCTGTGCATTAACTAATTCGATTCCCCCTACATTTCTCTGGGAACAACCTGCCGAGTGTAGTGTCTTAGCTTCCTGGCTGGTGGAGTTTCTTCAAAGTTTAAGGAAGCAGGGGTGGTAGGGTGACAATTGGCACTGGGAATAAAACTGGTTAAGACTTCACATTTTCATTCTACCCTGAAGATTTTCCTTTGGTGCCAGTAATTCTACTTCGAACATTTTATTTTTATTTTTTTAAGTAAGCTCTATGCCCAACATGGGACTTGAACTCCTGACCCTGAGATCAAGAATCACATGGT
The DNA here is from genome assembly GCA_004023965.1 of Spilogale gracilis. Lineage (NCBI taxonomy): Eukaryota > Metazoa > Chordata > Mammalia > Carnivora > Mephitidae > Spilogale > Spilogale gracilis. The sequence continues at coordinate 42,584 of PITA01015759.1, read as the reverse complement.
CCACCAACTGAGCCAGCCACGCACTCCCATTAAAATAAATAAATAGTAAAAGCAAACAAACAAATAAATAAATGGATAGCAATATGCTTTCTATTCTTCCCTCTCTGACAAGAGAAGAGTCTTGGGTCTGTCCCAGATTGGAGCTCTGAGATCAGGAAGTTCATAAGTTTGACTTGTGAGGTAAAGAAATAGCTTGCAGCTTTTTTTAGTGTTAGTATTTGTTTTTATAATTTCATAGAAAGACATTTTTATAAGACATTTTTCTGTCTTGCAAGATCTCCATGTGATACTAGCCTGACTGCCCATCTTGGTTTCTGGACGACAGACAACATCCCCCAAGATGTAGTAAAGACCAAATATCTATTCCTTCCTTTCTATCTTAAGTTAACAGAAGTCCATTTACTCTTTGCCATCCAGCTAAATGAGTATATCCCAGCCTCTCTTGCAGCCATGTGTAGTTGGATGGCTAAATTCTGGCCAGTGGCATGAAAGCAGAATGTTATATGAGACTCCAAAAGTCTCATTAAAATCTGAATTTAGGAGAATCTGGTGGCTCAGATGGTTAAGTTTCCTACTTTTGGTTTCAGCTCAGGTCATGATCTCATGGGTTGTGAGATCAAGCCCTACATTGGGCTCCATGCTCAATGGGGAGTCTGGTTGGAGATTCTCTCTCTCTGCCCCTCCCCATACTCTCTCTCCCCTTGCTCTCTAAAATAAAGAAATTATCTTAAAAAAAAAAAACCTTTTAAAACATCCAATCTTAAATAAAACCCTTATAATAAAAATCACGCTAAGCAGGTAAACATTGGAAATTTTCCTTTGAAAATCAGAATGAAGACAAATAATGAAGGGAATCATCCTAGCCGATACAATGATTTATTGTAAAGTTATAATAATGAGGGCAGTGTGATAATGATGTAGGAACAAACAAATTCACCAATGGGTGGAGTAGAGAGCCCACAATATGAGCCATGCATATCTGAATTTTTAAGACATGTTGGAAGTAGAAAGTGGGAAAAGGAAACACTGAATCACAAATGGGGCCAAAAATATGAAATCTGAACTTATTTCACATCTTATACAAAAATTGAACCTAGAGACATTAAAAGCTTAAATGTTAAAAGGGAACTTGAGCCTTTAGAAGAAAATGTAAATGAAAATCTTTCCAATCTTAAGAGAGGGAAGAGTTTTCTAAACAAGCTACAAAAGCACACTAATCATGAAAGGTGTTATTAACAAATCCAGACACATTAAAATGAGCCATCAAAACATGTCATCAACATACTGTAAAGAAACTAAAATTTGCAAGTAGAAGAATTAGCATGCAGAATATATAAAGATTCCTACCAACAAATAAGAAAAAGAAGAGTAACCTGATAGAAAACTGTGCTAAAGATTCAAACAGACCTTTCACCGAAGAGGAAACAGATACAGCTGATAAATGTGAAAACTCTCAACCTCATTTCTGAGGAAATGTAAGTCAAAACCACACAGAGATACCATTGTACAACTATCAATGAAAATGAAGACTGACATCATTTTTGAAGGGAGTGTGGATCAATATGATCACATTGCTGGTAGAAATGTAAATTTAATATAACCACTTTGAAAATCAGTTTGTCATCTGATAAAGTTGTTCATGCGTTAAGACCCAGTGTTGCACCTGTGGGTATCTGCCCCCCAAAAATTAGCACCTGTGTGATATAAAATGGAAAGGAGAAGGTTCATAGCCAGGAAGTGTGTATTAGAAAAAGAAATAGAAACAACCCAACTCTCTCTACTGGCAGGAGAAAACAGAAATACAATGTGGTAAAATCATGCAATAAATCATAATACAGAGGTGAAAATTAATGAATTGCAGTTTTGCTAATCACGTGGGTGTCTCAGAAACAACGCTGAGTAAAAATAGACAAGAGTAAATACAGTACAGTACTAATTTTATTAACCATGCAAGCCCAATTATGTCTTTATTTAGTTGTACGGTCATATTTGGTAAAATTCCTTTTCAAAAGGCAAAGGAATGGCAAACACTAATTTACGAGAGCAATCACCTGGGTAAGAAGTAGAGAGCAGGGACAGAGGGGTTGCCCTTACTTAGGTCAAGGGAAAGGCTGGTGATTGGCTAGTTCTTGATTGGGCATTAGCTCCAGCAGGTGCAGATTAGCAAAGAAAAATAACATGAACCAAAATAGGGTCATGCACGTGCCCATGATGAGAGTGGACCATAAATCAAGAATTTTAATTGCATTTTGCACGCTTGAAACCCATGTTTTAAGTAAATTTTTTTTTAAGGCCATGAAAACTGTAAAAGAAATTGTCCTTAATCCCACTACCCAAATGCTGCAAGCAACTCCTCTTAAAGTCTCAGTTAAGAGAAGTCTGAAGTGTTGCTGTCCTTGTCCACGGACTGTCAAACCACATTTCCAGCAGCTGGAAGGGCAGGGGACTGATTTTGAGAACCTTGGCTGGGAACTTTTAGGAAAGAAACAAAAAAAGATGTCAGCGAAGGCTCCCTAGGGACAGTTTACAGTTTATTTTAAAAATCTGGTTCCAAAAGACTCATTTAAATTCTAGAAAAAAACAAATAGGAGTATTGCAAAGTAAATGTTTATTTTAAATGTCAGTTTCAGATCACATTTATATTGTAACATGCCTTGCACTTTCCTTCTGTGCGAGTCATTATTAAAATCATCTTGACAACTTTATATAGCCCTCGATTTCCTCATAAAACCATAGAAAGCCATTTTGATTTAGAAGTAGCAACTAGGGGCACCTGGCTGGGCTCCGTTTGCAGAGCATGGGACTTGATCTTGGGGTCATGATTTTGAGCCCGACACTGGGCATAGAGCTAACTTAAAAAAAAAAAAATTAGAATTAGAGGTAGCTACCAAAAATGGAGTTCCGGGGGGCTAGACTAGGGGTGCATTTAAAGCAGCACCCTGCTCCCCAAGAGGCAAACAAGCAAATACACACTGTCCACCATCTCTGGGGAACTCTGTGCTAAGGTTAAAAATGATTGCACTTAGGAAAAGAAAGGAACCCTTTACAGTATGTAAATCCCTGGTGTGGTTCCCACCAGCTGCACGTTTAGAATCCCACTTCGCCCTCTGTTGAACTCGGGGACCAACACCTGCCTTCCCAACTTCTCAGTCAGGGTGAGGATGTTCTGCGGGTTCGACAGGCTGGCCGTCAGCAGTCAGGGAGCACGATGCTACTACGTCTAATGACCAACGAGTTCAAACTTAATTTATTTTTGCATTTCTAACAGAACTCGTCAAACCCTGTCTGATGTGTTCGATGTCAAGTCCTTAGGCTGGAATGAGGTTCCGCGTTGATGACCTTGGTCCCGTGATAAAAAATGGAACTCACTCTGCAGAATGAAGCGCAGAATAAGACTGATTCCATCTCGTGTGCTGATTCACCCTGTCTCTCGTGGGAATCCCGGGCTTGACCCCGCCCCCAAAGAACTGCCCGCAAATATCGCCCAATCCTGGCCTAGCCCATCTTACGCAACGACTCCTGGCCAATCAGCATGAGCCACCAACACCACCTGCCACCTGCCGACTGCCCCGCCCCCTATAAAAGTGCTGTGCTTTGGAAACTCGCTCTCTCTGCATCACCCGCTGCATCAGCGGGTGTGCGAGACTGAGCTCCAGCTAGCTCCAATAAAGGCTCTTTGCTTTTGCGTCAGACTCGGCTCCCCGGTGGTCTTTGGGAATCTCAAAAGCTGGGCATAACAAAGAAACCTGTTTCATGATGATCCAGTTTCCGTGAGGGCTTCTAAAAAATGTTTTGGCGACCACCGGGATGGTTGCCGCTCCCGGAAATATCAATCATACAGTCCACGGAGAGCAATACAAGCAGGCTTCCCTTGACACTGGAGGGTAAACCGGTGCCTCTCATGCAAATGCTTGTCCGGGTTGCTTCATGTTATCATTTCAAAAGCACTTTATCTTTCTTTGCGCTTTGAAGGCAACACTCCCGAAATGTCGGGTCCAAATTGGAGTGAAGGAATCCTATCGGAAACCAAAGAATTCCTCCTGAAATGCAGATACCTTCCTGTTCCTGAGCTGGCCTGGAGTTTTACACGGGGGCTCTCGGGAGGCTTTGGGAGACAGCGAACTCCTCCCAGGGCTAGTTGATCTCATTGTCTTTCGGGGAAGACATGGGAAGAAGCATCCTAGAAAATCTTTCTCTCTTACTTTTTCAAGCGGAGTAGGAGGAAGATGGAAAATAGTTAGGTCTGGCAGCTTAATCTGGGTTGGCTGTTTTTTGCCTGCAATCTGTAAAATGTGTTTTTCAAGGATAAGAAGTTTGGGCCCCCGGCCAAAGCTCATGTTTGTCATCGGCAGGAAGAGAAACGATCCCTTCAGCCGCTGCTATGTTCTGTTTACCTTCGTGCTTGACCGTGAGCAGCGGGCCTGCCACGGGCCTGCAGCCATCAGAGGTGACCCTCTCCTCCCTCCGAACAGAGCCTTCGTGCCCTCCAGTGGGGAAACCAAACCAGGACGCAATCCTGGGAATCCACTTTAGTTTTTCATGCTGCTTAAGAGGCTCCTGGCTGGCTCAGTCATTGAGCCTCTGCCTTCGACTCAGGTCATGATCCGAGGGTCCTGGGATGGAGCCCCGCATCAGGCTCCCTCTCTCATTCCCCCTGCTTGTGTTCCCTCTCTCGCTGTATCTCTCTCTGTTAAATAAATATAAAATCTTTAAAAAAAAAAAAACCAAGAAGAAGAACAAGAAGAAGAAGAGGCTCAGAAAGGGAACTTGAAGTACTCTTGCTTTTTAAAGCCTACAAAGGGCATTTCCTAAGAAGTCAGAAGAGCACATAGTGCCCTTGGGGTACCACTGGCTGCCAACCACCGAGGCTCCCCGGGGGCAAAAGCTCTCTGGTGGAAACGGGGGTTCATTGATGTTGCAAACCTTCATCCTAGCCGATAGCTAACGGTACACCCCCGGCTACTCTTTGGGGCTTGAGGAGGTTTCCTGTTTCCTGTAGAACTCACCACAGCAGTGCGGGAGGTGTTGGCGAGGGGGAGCAATGAGGCTCAAAAAAAGAGATAAGAGACTGGCAACACAGCAGGGGCTCGACCTCCTCTTCCTCCCTCCTTCCCCAGGAAAGCTGTCTCCTCAGGGATGGAAACGATGATTGGGGGAGGGAGTCCCAGCTCCTTCTCCGGAGACCAGACACAGGTGGATTTCCCTCCCTCCCTCTTGTTCCCCGTCCGGCCCCTGCGCTTCTTACCCCCCTTCCTTCTCACTGAAGGCCAAGTGGACCAGCCCTGCTGAGAGCTGATATAGAGGGGGCGGGCAGTGAGAACATGGCCGAGGAAGTCACCTGCTCAGTCTGGCTTCCCCTAAGTCTGGAGGAGGGCAGACTGGGGCCGGAGGCCAAGGTTGGGTGGGCAGCATGAGGTGGCATAATCTCAATTCTCAAAGATTCTGAAAGAGAAGCTTGAGTTTTTAAAACTGTAATGTTGCATTTTTCATTAACCCTTGTTTTTCTTCCTGAAGTTGGGTCTGGCGAAGCCGCCCATCATCTGTGTTGATGACCCAGTGACAGTGCTGGCCCTTCCTGCCCCGCGGCGTGGCATCCGGCCTTCTAAAGGCCCTTTCTTCAGGCACTTAGGGAGCTCCTCCTTGCAGCGGATGAGAAAGTTGGGGTCCTCTGCTCAGGGAGCTCGCCGGCTAGCTAGACAAGGTCACAGGTCCTTCAGGGTCCTTCAGCCTGAAGGGCTGGGCTCTGACTGGGGCTTGCAGGGACCTCTGGAAGCATGGGGTTAGGGTCAGGAGGGAGCTCGCCTACCAGGCAATTACACTGTGCTGGTCAGCCCCCCGCCTCCCCGGGCCTCCGTTCCTTCACCTGCCGGGTAAGGGATTTAGAGGCTCTGGGCATCTCTGCACTCGAAGCCTTCACTGGCTTGACACGTGCTTCCTTTCACCCACACCTGTGCAGGGCTGTTCGCTCTCCAAGATCAGGTGGTGTGTGACAGAGGATGAGCCAGGCTAGCCTGACTCTCTAGGGACCCAAAAGAGCCCCTGCTGGCCTCAGAGGGTCCGAGATGGCCTTGCAGAGAGGGGGGTGGGCTGCAGGAGTCTGTCGGCAGCACCGGTGCTGAAATCCTGCCAGCCGGGGCGATGAGCAGGCCTGGTGCAACTCAGGGCATGTTCTCACCAGAAAAGCCCCAGTCGATTCTCTCTGTGGCAAAGGTGCTGAAGAACTGTCCGGGGTGGTGAGCACAACAGCCAAACCCAGCCGGACGGCATGCCCCCTGCAGCCCCCAGCCCCGGGAACGGGAAGCCCTCTCTTCCCAGTCCTTGCTAAGCAGTCTCTGAACAGAGTGTCACCTCATCTGGGCAGGGAGGGGCACGCACCTCACCCCTTGCCCCCCACCGAAGCACACGCACCCTTTAGTGTAGATGTGAAACCGAAGGGACTCCAGTTTTAGAACCTCTCCTGTCGTCCTCCCGCAGGCAGTGCCACTTTTAAGGCCGGTACTTAAGTCCTGAGACTGAGCCTCAGTGGTCTCCTCCTTTCCAGAATCCTGTGTGCACATCCAGAGTACTAGGAATTGATTACAACATCCCCCGTGCTTTTAGGGGGAATGTTGTAATCAATTCCAAGTACTCTGTTCTCAACTATTCTCATATTACTTTTTACGGCCTCAATTCCTTCCAGAGCTGTGGACTTATTTATGCAGACCTCATCTATCTTATTAAATGGTGGTGTTGGGCCATCTAGGGCGAGAAAGCTGGAGGGGCATGATGGAATGCTGGGACTGTGACTACTACTATTTCTAGGAATAAGAGACTGTCTTTCTGCGGCCCAGGAGTCTCATGTCTTCCACCAACATCCATGAAACTGTGGCACGCTGATTTATTAGCCTAGACAGAGGGCAAAATCCCACGCATTTTGCGGTTCTTGACAGCATGAGGCATTGCAGGTAGAAGAAGCAGTATATGCAAAGGCCCTGAGGCCTGAGCACAGCCTGTTCTAGGGATTGCCAGATCACAATGACTGGCATATTCTTGGGGTGTGGGGTGGCAAGTAATTTCTTCCTTCAAGCTTTGGCTCAAATATCACCTCAGTAGAGTGATCTTTGATTATCCTAGCTATGGCCATCCTATCCATCTGGGAGCCATTGAGATCCTTTAAAGTATCTTGTGTTTGCATTTTAAGGTAATGATCCCTTTAGCAGAGTGAGAAGTTCACTGAAAGAAAGCGAGAGCACTGAAGGCTGAGAGACCAGACAGGAGGTTGGGGCATATTCTAGATATTCTGGATTTAGGACATTAGGAGAGGAAAGAAATGGATGAGTGTTAAAGCTGTGAGGGATGCAGAATTGACAGGACTTGGTGATTGACTGGATGTGGGGTGCAGGTGACTGAAGGTCACAAGTGGTCGTTATAGTGATGAAGAGATTGGTTCAGGGAGTTCAGGGGAAACAGCGCACACCTCAGGCGACAGTTTCAAAGTGCAAAATTTTGGCTTAATATTATCTGCACAACTGTCATTGAAGGGGAGCCTGGGTGGCTTAGTCACTTAAGTGCCTGCCTTTGGCTCAGGTTATGATCGCAGGAGCCTGGGATGGAGCCCCAGATCGGACTCCCTGCTCGGCGGGGAGCCTGCTTCTCCCTCTCCCTTTGCCACTCCCCCTTCTTGTGCTTTCTGACTCTATCTTTCCATCAGATAAATAAATAAAATCTTTTTAAAAAAAGCTTTGACATTATAAAAATTTTAAACATTTATTTACATGCACTAAAATGCCCAGTTCTAGGGTGCACGTCTCCATGAACTATTAGCTATGCAAACACTCACGTAACCTCCTCTCAAACCAACATGCGGAACGTCCCATCTCCCCAGAAAGTTTTCTGTGCGTCTTCTAAATCCAAGGTCACCACTGCTCTGACTTCTTTTATCTTAGATTATTTTTGCCGACCCTGGAACCTCATGTAAAAAGAACTATAGAGTATTTACTTTCTTGTGTGTATCTTCTTTCTGCCACCATGACTGTGAGGTTTGTGCTGTTGCATATTTCAGAAATTTGCTCTTTCTTATAGCTGTGCGACATTCCATTGTGTGAATATGCCACAATTTGTTTTCCGCTCTCCTGTTGGGGACCGTTTGGGTTATTTGGAATAAAGCTATAAGAACTTTCTTGTTCAAGTCTTTTTGTGTCCGTTCTCATTTGACGATCCCAGGGAAGCCCGTGTTTCCTGGGTATGAGTAGGTGTTATTAAAGGAAACCCTTCCTGACAAGGCCTTGAACTTGTGGGTCTCTGCCTGGGCTAGCCCGTGGGATCAGCAGGTCCAAGGAGCACTGGACAGGAAGTCAGTCCTCCAGGACTGAGGGTAATGTCATGTTACCTCAATAGTTTCTGTTTTATCAAAGATCAAGAGGTTTGGGGGGAAATATACCAGTGGTCTTGAGCAACTATTTTCCTGCACTTAGGAAACTTCTACATACTTACTAAGGACCAGAGCTGGCAAAGGAGATGGAATCAGGATATAAGATGGGCCCTATGGACCTGGGGAGTGGCACTGAGCTACCTACAGCCCGTGGCCCTCAGGCAAGGAGATGGCTTCCCATCTCATCAATGGAAAATATTTTCACTTCTGTGTAACCACACTCATAGTGTAAGCAGCCATCACAAGGATTCAGACAGAAGAAGTAATCTCCTCATTTCTGCTAAAGGACTTCTCACATCCCTGATGGCTGGTGGCAACACGACAGTCTCACAGACCCCATTTCCCTTCTGAGCCCCTTCCCAGACACTTCTGATCTCTCAGAGGACTCCACCAGTAAACGCTGAGACTCCTAATGCTACACTTCTCAGGCATCCCAGACTTTAGAAGAGAAAGGGAATTTTCCTTGAGCAAACCTGGCTGTGTGCCACGTACCCTGTAGGGGAGTTTGTAGCCCTTTTCTTATTCAATCTTCACAGCAACACAGGGAGATGGAGAGGAAACAGAAGTGCAGAGAGGTTAGTCAGCTTGCCCAAAGTCTCACACGGAGCCAGGACTGATCTCAGACACGTTGGCCTCTTTCTTGTTCGACGTAAGGCCCCTTAGGGACTGAGTGTGTCTGACCAGACCTCCTAGCCTGGCTCACACTGTTTCTGGGTCTCAAAAAATTGCCTTTCTTTTAAATGACTCTGTGGAATTCCACTGTCCTTTTAGAATTTTATTACATAGAAGACAATCATAGGTCTTGAGGTTAAAGTAACGTCAACCAAGAATCACATGGGGCCCGATGTTAAAAAGCTTAACAGGACCCCAGTGTGTGAAGGGGACTTCCGCAGAGCTGCAGGCCAGAGGGGGTTCCCTTTGGAGGAATTCTCTCAGAATATAGAGCATTCTGTTCAAAGTGTAGAGATGCCCAGAGCTGGTTTCCCTGGCCTTCCTCTAACACTTCTTAACCTTCAGAGAGGCCCGGGGCACGAGCTAGCACCGGTTCACAAGGGAAGCCTGCGTTCTCTGGGTGGGCCGGTGGGGGGCTTGAAGGGGTCTGTCCAGCTGCCAGGAAGGGCCCAGTCCAGCTCGGGCCTGACCCCACCGACTGCTGACGGCCCCACACGTCTGTGATTAGTGCCTCCCCACTTCCCAGGAGCCCTGCAGTAGCAGAGCCTGCATAATTTCATGCTGCCTAGTTTCTTAGAGTAGTAAATCCATCTCCCCTCCTGTTTGCCTAGAAGAAGAGCTTATGTAGATAAAAGCCTCCTGGGAAAGTCAGAGAAAATTGCTTAAGAAAACAAAAGACTTGTAAACGAACATTTGAACATTCTGTATATTCGTCATGGGACACTCTGAGGTTGTGAGAAGCCTTCCAGAGGAGTGAACAAATAGGTCCCAGATCATTCTAGAAAGGAACCCCAGGACACTGGATTTCAAATAGCAACAGTGAGCCCTGGAGAGAGAGGAAGGCGCTTCAGACTTGGCTCTCAGACATACTTCAGAGTGTCTCCGGTCAGGTCACCCAGGTCGCGGTGGTCGGCAGGCCCTGTCCAGGGACAGTCTACCAAGAGGCCCCCTGTCCACCGGCGGGATCAGCCCGCTTGCTTTCAGGGACAAAGGACACGGGGGTAGGACTGGGAAGAGAGAGCCCCATGAGGAGAGGGAGCCCCCAGAGAGTGGATTCCAGCTGCTGTTGGAGGGGAAGGCCCCACATGGCCAGATCCAGAGAGAAAGGGCGTTCCGAGGGCCTCAGCCCTCCAGTCCAGCCAAGAGGGGAGCAAGCTGCTGCCTCTGGCAGCCAGGAGCGGTTTCCCCTTCAACAGAAAGGAAAAGGACGGGAAAGGCTGCCAACGTTGGTCTGGCTCCCACAAGCCGGCTGCCGCGGAAGTGCCGAGAGCTGCTCACCCCGGCCCGTGGGCTTGGCGACACGCGGGCCAGCATGGCGGCCAGAGCCAGAGGCCGAGCCCTGGTCCCCGGGGCCTGTCCCTCGGGGGCCACCACAATGCCCACGGCACCCCTCCGAAGGCCCAGGAAGAGCACTGGGTGGGGAGTGGAAGTCCCGGCTGAGGGCCGCCCTAGCTCCCTCCCGCGAGCCCTGGAGGGGTGGGCTGGGCTGCAGGCTTGCCCCCTCCCGGCGAGGCCCCGCCCGGCCTCCGCGCGGTTCCCCTCCGGCTGGAGGCATTCGGGGCCTGCTCCCAGCCCACCACGTTCCCGGGGATGAAAGCCTCCGCCCCTCCCAGCCCGGCTTCCCGCACAGAAACTGCTGCTCTAACTCCGCGGAGCCGATGGCTGCCTTAAACCAGCTAACATATGGGAAGCAGGAGCCGGGAGCCCAATAAATAAATGAGAGTTCTCTTTTCCAGGCAGCTGGGATCCGTGACCACTTCCTTCCCTCTAGAGAGGCGGGGTGAGAAGCCCCGTGAGCCTGGTTCGAGCAAGGGTGTCAGTGGTTTTAGGGTCACATCTGTCACTCTGGAGAGCAGATGATAAAGGTCTGCCGCGCCCCCAGTTAGCTTGGAAAGAGGCCTCCTGCCGAGGCCCCCCCCTGGGGTGACAGGTGCAGCAGGGTCCACCGTCCCCACCGCCCGGCGGGTGGAAGAGCCGCCTGCCTCCCAATCCCGAAGATAGACACCTTCTAGGAAGCACACTGATTTCTCCTACCTCCCCGACTTCACACCTGCTGGCAGGGGTGCGCAGGGAGAGGGACAGGTCTTACCTAATGCTTTGGCACAGAGCGCAGGGTTGTGGCCTTTCAGTGAGAGGGCGTTTTAACCCCTGATGGTCCTACCCCTAAACAAGCCCTCTGGTGCTTCCTGCTGCTGGTGGGACCCCATGTGTCTGTCGGTGGCTACGAGGCTGATGGCTGTGCCTGTCACTTACCAGTGTGATGACAAAGCACTCTCTGGACGCGATTTCCTGTGCTCCTCACTATAAACCGTGCAGGTGGGCAGGAGAAGAGCTCTCCCCTTTTTATAGGCAAAGGCATCCAGGCCCAGAGAGGTCACATGGCTTATTAGCAGAGGCCTGGAACGCCTTGCCCTGTGCAGACTGGGCCCGTTCCCGGCAGGAAGGAGGGAGCCTCGCTGTTGAGCCTCATGCGCCGAGCTCCGGCAAGACATTGGCAAACACGCGACGCGCGTACACACACATGCTGTTCCTTCCCAGGTTCCGCTGCCTGTCGCCAAAGGCAGGGAAGGGACCCGGAGAGGACCCTCCCCCATACCGTACCCTCCCCTTGGGGGAATAGAAAGCAGGGTCCCCGGCACTGGTGGCTTCTCTGGAGTCGGAGACCGCCTTTAGTTTGGCCCCAGGCACATTCAGGCTGTCCCCACGGAGCCAGGGTCTCCTGTGGGCGCTGCTTGCTGGGCTGCTGGGTGATGGGGCCACAAGAGACTGTGACTGGCACTGGCGCTCCCCTGTCTCCAGCTGGTGCAAGCCAGGGCCCAAGCCCCGCACCGGGCGGGGCTAACAGGTGCCCCCAGGCAGCCACTGCCGGGACCAGGTGAGACCTTCTGCACAGAACAGGGAGAGCCGTCATTTCAGACCCGCTGACCTCTCATCACCCACATGTTTAGGGGCTATACCCCCTCATTGTGGGGTGGGACCGTCCAGAGGCCGAGTGTGGAGGAGGGTCAGGGCAGAGTCAAGGGGCATAAAAACAGAGACCTGAGGGTTCCATGGTTTTAGATTCAAATTCTGGCCGCCTTTCTTAGCAGCAGGGGGATTTTGGGAAGCCACTGAACCTCCCTCTTTCCCAGTTTCATTATTTGGAGGCTGGGGATAATAATAGTACCACCAGGGGCGCCTGGGTGCCTCAGTCCGTCACATCGCTTTTGGCTCAGGTCAGGACCTCGGGGTCCTAGGATGAAGCCCCAAATCAGGTTCCCTATCCAGTGGGGAGTCTACTTCTCCCTCTCTCTTTACCCCTCCCTTGCTCATGCTCTCTCTCAAATAAAAAAAAAAAATCTTAAAAAAAATAATAGCACCTACCACATGCCTCGTTAAGCAATTTAAATGGGGTAGTGCCCCTGAGTCACTGGACAGAGGGCTGCTGCGGCATCGCCCCGCCCACCTTCACTGTCACTCAAAGGTCAGCGAAGCTCACTCGGCACATGACGGGTCCTGGGCTTCGCCCCTCCAGCTGGAATAGCATTTCCATGAGGGCAGGGAGTTGTGACTGTTCACCGATGTCTCCTCGGTGCCTAGAAGACCATCTGGTGCAAAATGAAAGCTCGATTTGTTGGCTGAAAGAAAGAAAAAAGACAGAGGGAGACTGAAAGAAAGAAGTAAAATCTCTTTAGGATTGTAGCTGACAGGGATGGTCCAGGGGAACCACGGCTGATCAAAGATGTACTCTGCCTCTTGGTTTGGGTTTTTTTGTTTTTTTTTTGGCTTTTAAAAAAATCATCATTATTAGATGGAAGAGCTAATGATGCATTTAAAAGCATTTGCAGTTGGAATAAGAATCATGATTTGCCACCCGTTTGCTCTGCTGAGATCCTGCTGGTAAAAATACTTGCATCAAGTGGAGCTGTCAAGTTCTAGATTTTTTGTTCTTTCAGCTTGAGGCTGAAGGTCACCTCACTTCCTCTTCCCTGCTGGATGCCGACTCTGTCGCTACCTGCACTACATCTTGAAGTGGTGTTATGTCGTGCCGCCCTGGAAGAGGCTTGCCCTTCCAATCCTAGCCCAACCAAAGCTGACGGGCCCTGGGCCTGTATTCCTGATGTTGAACTAGAGCGACCTTCTCTGAGCTGCGTCCTGGACCACCAGTGTATCATAGAAGGATAAAACTCAGGAATAGCCAGAGGGGAGAGGTGCACAGGGCAAGCTATGGGGGAAGGGTGCAGAGCTCTGTGCCCCTCCAGGTGCACCATGCTCCACGTGCCTCCATGCATTCGCCCCCCCAAAGGCCACCTGCCGTTTCATAGATGTCGTGGCAGCCATGGTGGCCGGAGTTGGCGTGGCGTCCACGTGGGGTGGGAGTGAGCGGGATGAAGGGGCCATGATTCAGACTTCTCAGAACAGAGCAGGAAGGAAAGCAGGCGACCATGGCATCCCCTCAATCACACCGGACTAAAGGGTCTCAGCAGCGAGGCTGGAAGCGGTGTCCGAACCCCATAACTTGGCGTTTCTTTGTTGGACACGTAATAATGCAGAAATTCCCAACAGGCTCAGCAGCGTCCAGTTCTCACGCCAAGCGTGGGCGCAGTCATTTCAGAATATTCCTTCGGCGGCCTGTTCAGTGCTTAAAGGTTTCTGAAGCGGGCAAGCCCCAAAGGGAAAGTGTGGGCAAGATTCTGCGCGGGCTCCAACAGCCCCGCCCCAGGTCCCACTAGGTGGCTACCACAGCCAGCGCATGACCCTGAGGCCCGAGGGGAGGAGGGGGTTGGGAGCCAGTTGGGGGAGCCCCTCTTTCACCTGGACTTGGTCTAGAAGGTGCTCGTTGTCAGCAGATTTACCTTGTCATAAATAGTCTACCCTGAGTTCCCCACGGGCTTGTGAGGTGACGTGGACTGATTTTCGGTTTCAGAAGGTCTGCTTGCAGCCCCGTCGGCCAGGCTGAAGCCCAGAGAAGAGCCAAGGGAGGGCCCTGAGGGTCCGGGTGGGGCAGGGGTCTCTGTCCTCTCCCCCTCCCCACTGTGGGGAGAAGAAGGGAAAGCGCAGGAGTCCCTGTCAGGCCCCGGATGCTTGGGGCAAGAACCCAGCAGAGGCTGTGCAGAGCCCAGCGGGTCAGGCTTCCAGGGAAAGGCCCAGGGTCACTGAGAATCATCCCAGAAGAGCTCTCCAGGTGGGGTTGGTCCAGGACGCCCACCTGAACTGCAAGAAACGTAGCTCATCATGGTCCGGGATGGCATGTTCCTGGATGCTGCCAGGGTTATCATTTCCATATAGGTGCTTAGCTCTCTATGTTTCCTCTTCTGTGAAATGCCTCTGTATCATTTTTGCCCATTTTTGCCTATTTTTCTATTAAACTGCGGTTCTCTTTTCTTACTCCCTGCTTCTCTCCTGGAGTCCCCAGACCCTTGCCCTATTCTTGATTCTAATCCTTTGTCACCTCTGTGTTATACATCTCTTCTCCCCCTTTGTGGCTTATCTTTTGAAATTCTCGAAAGCCCCTGTGATAAACCGAGATTCTTAAACTTAATAAACTTGAAAGTATGAGTCTTTGATGACTTGCGATTTCCCGTGTGTCTAGTTGCGCTTTGTTCTGGTTGGATGTCCCACACTCAGAGAGCTGCTGCTGCTTAGGGACCCGTGCCCCTGCCCCGGGGGGGGCCGGCAGGCGCTCAGCACGCCCTGACGTCAGGAAGAGCCCCGCACAACCTTCATGGTACCACTGCTGTCTACCTGCACGACAATGGGCTCTGGGCACAGACGACGCCTCCCCAGCCCCGCTCGGGGTCAGCACTCCAGTACAGGGAGTCTAGGGATCCACGGGGAGGTAGAGGCAACACAGCGTGGACAGTTCGGCTGCTGCAGCCAGCGGGGGGACACTGGACATACTGTGACCCGTACCGAGCTGTCTGCTCCCCGCATGCCAGGATCTGCCAGGGGCCATCTCACAGCGGATGACAGACCCTCCTGTCAAGGCCACAAAGCAGTGCTTTGTGATGCTGCGGTAGCCTGCGTCCTCCCAGGGCAGGGCTCCAGGCCGGGCTGGTCAGCCCAGGCCACGGCGGACAATGGAGCAGAGTCAGACCAGGCAGTGGAAGTCAGCGTGGAGAGGGGCCACAGGACGCCGGCCAGGAGCGGCAGCCAGGGCCTCCTGAGCCGGGGGGCAGGCGGGCCGTGATTCCCCAGGGTCAGCTGGATGACCTGAACCTTGAGAACCTGCCCAGCACCCAGGCAGGCTCTACGGACACCGGTCTGGGCGAGACTCGCCTGTTCTGGGTCTCCCACATCCGGCAGGAAGCCCTTGTAAAGGGTCTCAGGCCCCCAAGCCTCCCCCAGGGGGACAGGCTTCAGCAGTGAAGTGAGAAGCCAGGAGGAGGCGCTGAGAGGAAGGCCCGACCTCAGCCTCTCCCTTCTGCTCAGGGTTTGCCTTCAGAGCCTCCCCAGGGAACCACCCACCTGCAGGTCTGACCCCCTGAGGTCAGTAGGTCTGGGCTGGGGATCTCTGAGCCCTGCTCTCAGGGGAGGAGGGGAAGTCGGGCTTCCAGCAGGGACATTGGTTCAGGTGGTATTTTAAAACACCAGTAGCAAATAGAGAAGTATCAGGGTTTAGGGAGGTTTTTTGTTTTTTGCTTTTTAAAACAAGATACTGAGTTAAAAATTTGCATCTTTCCTATCAGAGGAGCCAGGAGGGAGCCTCGACTGTCTGCGGGCCCCATCTGAGCAGTTCTGGCCAGGTCTCACTTCTGTCTGCATGCTCTGCTGCTGCCTGCGGCCGCTGCCCCACCAGGGGGCCATCCCCCCTCCCAGCGCTTATCAGACTCCCCTACCCCTCCTCTCCCGGGCCACAGACCGTAGTTCCCACCATTTTGAATATAGTTTCCCAGTTAGCTAAAAATATTTGACCTATGCCCCTCACCCCATTACAATGGACTTATATGGACTCTAATATATGTTAGTTAGACTAATCATAGGTTAGACTTAAACAGAGCACCCAGTGGGTGAGAAACTACAACTTGATGAAAATTTCTGTGAATTCAATAACCCCACTAAGTGCAACGGTGTGGTCTTGGACGGAGGACCAGTTAGATCAGAAGTTCTTTTGCCCCTTTTTTTGAAACTTAGAACTCCTGGGTGAAGCTTTGGAGGTCTCCTCTGAAAAGTGCATTTTACAATTTTACAATTCAGGGGATTCCCAGATTCCTGGAGTCTCTCCACAGGCCTCATGGACCTCACGTGGCAATCAAGTAGATCAAGAGATCAAGAGACATCAAAAGTTCTAGTCCTAAGAGTCTGTGGTTTATGATTTGCTTAGCGCCTGCTGGACTGAGTCCCCGGCAGAAGGCGCTGAGTGAGGGCAGTGGTTTTGTCCTCCTCCCCTCCTGGGCTGTGTGAGGACTCATGACTGTGGGGAGTGATACGAAGCCACCCGTCTTGTGTTCTGACTTCATTTCTTACGACTCTCTCCCACTTGCCTGCTCTGCGCCAACCACCCCAGGCTCCTTACATTCCTGCCTCAGGGCCTTTGCATTAACGGTTCCTAGGAGGTCTGATTTTTGAAGCCATTTATGCAAGTGCAGTTTGTACTGTCATCTTATGAGTCCCCAAAACGCAAATTTTTATGAAGATGCTGTCATTCTCATTTGGCCTTAGGTTGAGAAAATATCACATGAACACATGAAGGAATGTTTGAAATTTGAGGCAGCTTTAATGCAAATAATAGAGACTATACTAGTCAGCTCTCATTACATTTGGCTGCAATAACAAACAAGCCGAGAGCCTCCGTGGCTAACAGCAACAGAAGTATCTACCCCCAAGTTATTATTCTCAGGATGGCTTTGCCCCTGGCATGAGGACCTAATGAGCTGCTGCTTAGTTTTCTCTTCCACCCCCTTGAAGGAGAGGGTGACCCTGAAAAAGGAGCCAAGCCCCGCCCCCCCCCACTTCCTTCACATTAACAGCCTTCATGAGGAAAGGAAGTCTGCAAGGTCCAAGGTCGTGAGTAGAAGCTTCCTCCGACTGTAAGGGTACTAGACGCTCTCTCCCCCCACAGCAGGACTGAAACGTCACTGCCCCAAACCAGGAGTGGGCTGTGGCCAGTGGGGAGGGACGGGAGCCCTGGGCACTGGTGCCTCCTAACCAGCATCCACCTGGACCCCAAAGTGCCTAAGATTGCACAACTGCCCAAAACGGAGTAAGAGGGCTTCGGGGTGCCATTAGAAAGCTTTGGGCAAAGGCAAAGAGAGGAGCTCTAGAACATCATCAGGGAAGCGGAGGCCAGGAAAAGAGTGGGAAAGAGGGGGCGTGGCACACGTGCGCCCCAAGACTCCAGGTTTCTGCAGCTCAGAACCGGCCTGGCCAGCACGCCAGCCCCAGCGGGGGCTCTCTTCTTTATGGAAGTGCCAGCAGCCTGCAGTTACCCCTGAACTTCTGCCTCGGCTCGCACACGGAAGGGACCGACAAGCAAGAGGCCACCTAGAAAAGTGCCGTGAGATTTGTTTCCTTCTCTTGAAAAGATCTCTCTTCTCAGCCCCAGGAAAACAAGTTTCGAAGTGGCTTGGGAAAAGGGGGGAGGGGGGTACAGATATGGAAAGAATGAGGAGGGAACAGATGGTGCCTGCTAAGGCGACCAGATTTTTTTCCCCCAGTTAATCTGGGAATGACCTAATTTACATAGCATTTGCATAAATTTCCATTTCAAATTAAAGCTGTCCTAACTTCAAGTATACAGGAGAAAATAAATGAGATCAGGCGATCTACTGTAATTGAACTCAAGCAGACTTCTGTGAAATGCGGGTCAAGCTTCCGAACCCCCGGCAGATGAGGAAGGCAGTTTGCGGCCTCTCTGCCTCTCAAATCAGAAAAAGTTATCACAGGTGGGGAAGTGGTGAGAGCAGGAAATTCAATGTCATCTTTGGGAAGAACCAAAGTTAAGAACAGAGCAGGGAAAGCAGTGGCCTCAGCACCTCTAGGCACAGCAGATGACACTTTGATGGAGAACGGGTGTCCTTCCCACTCCTCCCTGGGATGTGTCCAGCTACTTGTCCCTCCATCCATTCATTCTCATCCTCCTCCCGCAGACCGTCACAGGCCCCCCCCCTCCCGCGCACACACACATCTAGTCCCACATCTGGCGATGGGACTGTGAAGCCCCAGGACAGACAGTCCTCTTGATACACCGAGAGTTTCCCCAGTCAGACAGGACCCTCAAGCTGACTCTGGGGAGTCAACTCAATGTCCAGGCCCCCCCTCTGTAAGGGGACTAAATCCGATCCGAGCAGTGAGTTTCTAGGGCAGGTCCGATGGACACAGAGCCACAGTGGAGGCTAGGAGGGTGTCCTGCACGAAAGGAATGAGCGGGGGCTGAAGGCATCCCCACCAAGATGAACGAAGGCCAGCCAGTGGCCTTGAGTGGTGCTTGCTTCCTGAAGGCTTAAGGTCAAGGTGGCCTTGTGCTGACAAGCCCAGGTGCTGTCTTCTGGGCCGTGTCGCCCTCCTTCAGCCTACCCATGCCTCGGCACACAGCACCCTACTCTATTTCCCACCAGAGAGCCTTGCTCTCTTCCTTCCTGTTCCCCTGAAACAGATTTTGCTGAGAGTTTTCAATGCCTCCCCACCCTTGAAGTTAAAGTCCCAGTCCCCCCCCCCAACTCTCTTGAGCCAAGAACACAGAACAGCCTGGCTCCTGGGGGAGCAGGGAGCTTGGGGAGAGGAGGGTTTAAAAAAAAAAAAAGAACAAGGGGAATCAGGCATTTATGAATATTAAAAAAAACAACAACTGACTTTGCCACATACTTTGTTGGGAAGCAGTGACCTAGAAGTCAGAGAAGCTCAAAGCAAGGTAGGGCAAGAGTGCAGAAAGTGCTGCTCGCAAGGCAGAGAGGAAAGAGAAAGGCCCAGTGGTGAAGTCAGAGCCCAGTGCTGGCTCATTTTTCAAAGGCTGCCGTCTCTGGGCCCCAGGGCAGCCCCCGCCCCAGCCCGGCCAGGCCACCAGTGCCTGAGAGTCAGGCGTCTTCGAGCGGCCGCCAGATGGTCGCTGCCCAGCCTGTCATGTGGGTCGAGCTCACCCGCCACGCCAACCTGGCGCTCCTGCCGGCCGGACAGCGGCCTCAGAGGGGCACCGGCGCGAAACCAGGTGCTCTCAGCAGCTGGTCTTTAAAGGCCCCACAGCCGCAGAGCTATTCCTTGTGCGGTCACCTTATCACTAGCGTGAAGAACGGAGAGTGGCTAAGCCCGCTCGGCAGGGCCCCGAGCAAGTATTTCAGGCCCTGCAGGCCCCGCTCAGGCCGCGGCCGTGGCACAGGGGCAGCCCAGACGTGCAAACGGGCGCGGGTCGCTGTGAGCCAGCAATCGGAGACACTGAGATTTGAATTTCATATACTTCTCATATGTTGTGGAAGTATTCTTATTTTGATCCCCACCCCCCCCCCCATTTAAAATCATTCTTAGCTCACAGGCCTACAAAAACAGGCAGAGGGCTGGATTTGGCTGGCAGGCCATACTTGGCTTTAAGCAAAGCCCAAAGCAGAAGGTTGGGGCTTCATAAATGCAAATTAAGAGGAGGTTGATTTGATTTATAGAAGAATCAAAGTAGAGGATGTCTTGAGTGCATTTCAAATAAGGTTTGATCACAAAACTGCTTCCTGCCGCCCTCACAGCTACCTTCCTTCCTTCCTTCCTTTGGCGTTTGTCATACTGACATTGGTCATCCATCAGTGAGATGCAAAATTCACAAACAGCATTTTGGGAAACATAGGACAGGATAGAACAAAAAATATAGCAGAGTCCATTGCATGTAGCAAAGGCTGTATCTTATAAAATATTTCCAGAAGTATGTATATTCATTTATCTACACAAATATGTCTGTGGGTGTACTGGATTGAATGTGAGATGTATTTCTGATAGGGGATCATGTTTAAAAAGAGCACGCTCTGATGAATACTGGGAAAGAGAGGTTGAATTTCCAGCCCTGTGAGTCTGACATTTCTCTCTCCACCCTTTCGTCCCTGTGGGTTCCTCTGCTGACCGACCCTGAGAACCACTGGTCAGGTGTCCTCACCATGGTGCTCAACACCTTGGAGACGGGGTGCACGGTGCCTCGGAGAAGCTTGGCAAGTGTGTGCGAGCCTGGGGCCAGACCCTCTTGCTGGCTGGGCGACGGAGCCTGGTCCTGGGTAGCTCTCATCCAAGCAATCCGATGCTTCCAGATTTGCTCGGCCTCCCCAGGGGAAACCACATGCTCCTTGGCATTTGGGTCTGCCACCCGCTCAGCCTTCTGAACAGCTCACCGATTCTTTGAGCCCCTCCCTGTGCAAGAACTTCCTGAGTCTTTCAAGATTTTGGAGAGTCTGTTGTGTGTGTACTGATGGCCTGAGATCCGACCACGTCCTACAAAGAGCTGGGGCCCACGACTGTCCACAGCCCACCGGTGCACCTGCAGCGGACACGATGTGGAGACCCAAGACCCTTCCTGCTCTCAGAATCCCGGTGTTTGGTTGCAGTGTTGTAGTCTGTCTTGTTTTATTATTTCATTTTCTTTGGGTGAAACAAACATCTGGTACACAGATCTTCATACATTTTAAAGGTCTCTCCCACCTCCAGTGGGTGTTATATCCCGCCCCTCTCCTATCCCTGCCTGTTCACTTGAATGTGAACTTAACGGACGCTAAGGAAGTCAGCAAAGATGCTGTTTTTATGCTGCGGAGCAGATGTGTGTCTGAGGAGAAGACCTTATAATACACACAGGCAACCCCGCCCAGGAGGCCCCTCCAGCCACACCCCACCACCTGGCGGGAACCCGAGACAAGCCGCACGCGCAGCCAACCTCAGAAGGGGCACCCTGGAGGAAGCTCGGGGGAACCGGAGGTGCAGACACCACCTGTCTCTGTCCCTTCCTCGTGGCACCAAGGACAGATCCCGAGCTCGAGGGGCACACACCTCCGGCGCTGGGAACATAGTCTACGCTTAACAATTCTGATGGGTTAAAAACCAGGGGTAAATCGTTCGAGTTCCAGCCAAACGAAGTTCCGCCACTTTTGGGGATTCTGGGGAAAGCAGGACAGGCCAAGGAAATCTCTCGAAGCCTGGGCTGACTCATCCTCAGGGCTGAAGAATGCTTGCCTGACACGTTCCGGTTTGGGATTTGCCTAGATTCAGAGGTTCCTTAGAGCAGCGGAAGGCTGGATGGAGCAGGACAGCTTTAGCCCCAGAGAAGGACAGGGGTGTGGGCTAAAGCACAAACCCGTCCAGATGTTCTCACGGGCTTTCAGGGCAGTTGTCTTTCCAGCCGAGCGCTAGCCTCCCCCGCTGGGGTACAGCATCCTGTGGCAGAAGGACAGCGGTCCCAGCGCCGGTCTAGCGCCAGGCCCAACTGGCTCAGTCACTTCCTCCCGTGCTTCCCTCTCTTTATTTGCATAACAAGGGGGTCACCGCAGATGACCTCAAACCCTTTTGTAGATTAAAATTCCAGGGGCAGGAGCACCTGGGTGGCTCAATGGGTTAAGCATCTGCTTTCCACTCTGATCATGACCTCAGGGTCCTCGGATTGAGCCCCGCACTGGGCTTCCCTGCTCAGCAGCGAGTCTGCTTCCCCCTCTGCCTCTGTGATCTCTCTCACTTTCACTGTCTCGCAAATAAATCAATAAATCTTACAAAATAAAAATAAAACAAAAGGAAAAAAGAAAAAAAACCCACACAACATGGACAATTTTGTCTTCTCTAAACTCTGCTCAGTGCATGGGATCTTTCCAAGTTTGGCCCTGGGTGTGTGAGAGCGTCGGGCGACAGAAAGGCAGCAGCACATCAGCACTTCTAGTGACCAGGAGTCTGCAAGCCCGGGGTCTGCCTGGGCCATCACCTCGCAGATACTGTTCTTAATGGATTTGTCGGCTCCTTAGATCAGAGATGTAACAAAAGCCTGATCTGAGCCCAGATTAGGTTTCCCAGAGACTGCACTTGGGGCCTGTTGTGTTGAAACCCTTTGTCGGAATCAGGAGATGGTCACAGACCAGGGCGGATGGCGGTGGTGGGGCTCCTCCCCCACATCCGTCCTGTGACGTCAAGCGGCCAGCAAACTGAAGAGGGGTGGGCCACTCAGGGCTTAGCGCACGAGTCACTGGGTGACTCGCCCAAGTCCAGATTTGCATGTTCCAAGTCTTGGTCATTGTCTTGGTCATCTCTGGAATTGGTGACATTTGGCCTGAGGTCCTTAGAGAGGCAGGAGGAACTGAGCCAGGAAGACCCCATAGCACGCAGCTAGGACGCTTCTGTCACCTTCTCCTGAAAGGGCCCCAAAGTGTGCAGGCCCCAGCAAGGTCTCTGGGAAAAAAGGGCCGATGCTCTACCAGCTAGAAAAAACTCGAATGTTTACTGCTTATTATGTTATTACATACATGATGTCACTTAATATACACACGCCACTAGGGGGCAGGCTTGTGCCGCTATGGTCCTCATCACCATCATCGAGATGGAGGCACAAAGAAGTTAAATAACTTTACTCAAGGTCACGAAGCACCAATTGACCCCCAGTGAATATACTCTGGGAGTCAACGCTCTTCACCACTAAGCTATGTCTTCTCCTGAGTAGGGGACAGGTCAGCTTGGTGGCCTTCACGTAGACTAGAGATCATGTTTTGTCTTGAGACACTATTTGAGGGCAAAGTCCAAAGAGTCACCAGAACTTGGTGGGTTAAATAAATAAAACTCAAAGACCCGGCAGCTTGGAGACACGAGCTACTGAGGTTTGAGAAGTCATGTCCCTAAGATTCTAGGAAACTTCAAGGAGGACAGAGTGTTAGGGACAACATCTGGGGCCTGGGCAGAAGTCAGTCCAGACAGAGAGGTGGCCCTCCCAGTTTAATGCTATGGCTGAACCAGGGACTGGGCCACGTCAAAAGAAAATGCAAGTTGAAATAGGCACCTCCTCACCAGATTGCCTCCCGCTGCCAGCTGTGCTGGTTATGGTTATTTTATCAAAAATGGAGGCATTCTGATGCCTTTCAATTCACTGAAAAAGTCATGGCCGGATAATGGAAGAGCTTCCAATACACCATATGTGTGGCTGATTTGAGACAGGCCTCGTATGAAACTCTCGTTTTATGGTTTTTCTCTGTGTCTTTTTGGGTAGTTGTTATTTAATTTATTTAATTAATTTTTTTTACTTTTTGTTCTTTTTTTTTTTTTTTTAAGATTTTGTTTTTAAGTAATCTCTACACCCAACATGGGGCTTGAACTTACAACCCTGAGATCAACAATCACGTGCTCCACCTGACTCCACTGACTGAGCCAGCCAGGTGCCCTCCTCCTGTTCCTTTTGAAAGCACTGGGGCTTGTAGCTGGAGGCTCTGGAGTGGGCCTTTAGATGGGGATACGACACTACAGAATGAACCAGGGGGCAGCCGGGTGCTCCATGTTAGGGAAAAGGCGTATTAAAATGATGCTCAGCAAATCTTAAAAAATGAATAAACTACAAAATAAAATAAAATAAAATAAACTCATGCTCAGCAATCCCTCTCTCCCCAGGGTCCCTCAAAGAACATGAGCCCAGGCAGCCTTTGGCTTACAGGAAAATAAAAATGGATAAAAGCCACAGAGCTAGCCAATAAGGGTGATGCGGGAGGAACAGAAGCGTTGAAGGTGCAGTCAACCTTTGACACTCATGCATATCCCCACTCCAATCACCATCACAATTTCAGGAAAGGAGAAGGTGCCATACACATTGATCATAGAAGCTATCGCACCCATGATTCCTGGCTAAGAAAAACTGCTCCAGTTGTAGCCCCAAGGAGGGAAGTTCCCCAGCTGTTCCTCACCCAATGTTTGAATGTTTTTGCCCCGTGGCCCTCTTTTGGCCAAGTGTGATTGGCCGGCGTGGATGCCTCGCCCAGGGAGTGCCACCCGGGGCGTACTGCCTGGTACTGTTTGATGAAGCCCTTGTCACTCGATCCTGCCGGAATGAGAATTAGAATTAGCAACTAGATGGATCAAATTCTTTCTTTCTTAGGGAACTGATTTCGGAAATAAAGGGAAAATGAGCCAACTGGCAGCAGGGCAAGAATTACGCAGGTGCACTTAGAAGAGGTGAGTGAGGAGTGCAGTCACGAAGTCACTGATGCCGGGGAGCACGGGGACCAGAGCTTCTAAGCACAGGCTGGCAACGTCCCCTCCCAGGTGGCCACCACATTGTGCACAAGGTGGAGGACGTACCTTTTGTTGCAACTGAAGATGCATATTGTTAAACAGTGTTCGTCAGACAGAATGTTGAAAGGATTGCTTCCAGCAGAATGGAGAACCACAAGCGGGCACCTCAGAGGGGAAAGCTAGAGCAGAATGACAAAGTGTGCGATGGAGTTGTGTTTTGCACCAGTGTGTGACTTTGGTCCTGTGCGTACAGAAGACAGCAGTTCGGGACATAATACTTATCCTCGAATAATTTGATATTTGAAGGCTCCAACAGTAACCAAGTGAATGGGATGGCAAGCAGGGAGCCAATTTAATTCTTTTAAAGGCTTGCCAAAAATTCTAGTATTTGAACGCAGACCGCTGTATGAGGGCACTTTTGGTTTCAAGTGACTGAAACTCAACTCAAATGAACTTTTGAAGGAACTAGATGGCTCACATGATTGAAAAACATAAGGACAGAACTGATCTTAGGCATGGCTGGATCCACATGTGCAAAATTAGGAGCTGACCCTTCTCTCTTCCTTTGCTTTCCTCCAGCTGGCTTTCTGCCGAGTGGGTAGGCTCCTCCCGTGCTCGACAAGGTGGTCAACATCAGCCTCACGCTTCACGCTTCCCTCCTTCCGGATGAGCAGCCTCAGGAGCCCAAGAGCGATGCCTACAAGTATCACCTAAGTTCCATGAACACCTGTCACTGGTCCACCTTGGGACGTGGATCTATTTCTGAACCAATCACTGGGACGAGGCAGAAGCAGCAATCTGACTGGCCTGGGTTGGATCACGTGTCCAGCCCCGCTCTAGGGCATGACGTCATCCCCACCACGGAGCCTAATATAGAACATGGTTGGTACTGGAGGGATAGATGTTGAACAGGCAATAACAACAGATAATCCACCTTGGCCCCAAACAAAATGGCTGAGTGCAATCTCTCCGGAGTAATGATCCTTGAACTCCGGACGTGAACCTCCTATAGCTAATGCTCAATGACTTTCTGGTCCCAGCTCCATGAGGGAGGACTAACTATATTTTGGGTTTATTAATCAGGGTTCTCACGTACCAACAAAAGTCCACTCTGGTTTGTTTAAATAGAAAAAAAAAATGTGTTACAGGGTATTAGTGGCTCCCAGAATTTCTGGCAGAGTCAGAGGATGGGGCTTGAGGCTCTGCAGCCATGAACAATACCCAACTCCCCACGCGGGGTGTGGGGGGCAGGCTCGAACCCACCACCCTTGTCTCAGGCTCCTGGGAGCGTCTCTGCCCCTGCTGCCTCCAGGAGCTCCAGGTCCCCTGCCATGATCTGCCCCCCTCACCAAGACCCAAGCCCATACAACAGCTGCTTCCCTGCTTGCCCTCCTTCCAGAAGTCTGCTGTGGCCACGTCCCATTGGCAGAGCCCAGGCCACGTGCCTGGGTCCTAGTTGCAGCGAGGGTCTGGGAAACTGAGTTCTGAACTCCACCCTGGCAAAGTAATACCTGTAGCATGGCCCACTTTCCTAACTTAGAAAGGCTGTTCAACTGATGCCAGGTTGGCACCCATATGACCCACATCCACAGGGCCACACTTCAAACAGTCGGGCCTTCTGCATCTTCTGGGTTCTGGAAAGCTCAAGTCATGGGGCCAAGACTCTTTATTTCCACATGTGTCCGGCCAGTAAGTCTCTGATCTTTGCAACCAATGAAGGCAGTTAGCACAAGCAATTTGGCCAAGGCAACTTGGAGAACATTTAGCCTGGGGGAGTGTTTCCTTCCCAGCCAGACCGCATCACAGAAACTTGAGATTTCTTCTTCAAAAAGAAAGTCTTCAGTGGTACCTGTAAAGCACGGCCACACAGAGCCCTCCTAGGGGTGCCAACCCACAGACGTTTAACAGGCCTTCCTTCAGAGGCCTGTGGACACCACAGTCGGCCAGTGTTTGACCACAGACCATCCCCAGACATTGGTAAGAAGCCAGGTTGCCAGGCGGGGGACCCTGGCAAAGCCTTCCCGGTGGGATAAGTTTCCTTCCAAGTTTGGACTCCTATAGCAGCACTTTCCAGGAGACTGGATTCTTTGCCCCCCCCCCCCCCGTCCTGTGGATCCCCACTGCTCTCAAGAGCTCAAGTGATTCCATCGATAGATTTTGAGGGGCACCTGGCTAACTCAGCTGGTGGAGCATGTGCCTCTTGATCGCAGGGCTGTGAGTTTGAGCCCCACATTGTGTGTAGAGGTTACTTAATTAAACTTAAAAACGGAGAAATAGATTTTGAGTATCAACTATGTCCCAGGCACTGTACCCCTGTGCTAACACTGGATGTCCTCGGCCCCCAGGGAGCCTTCAGACAAATATTTCAGCCAAAGCTTACCTGGGGCGACACGAGGCAAGCACAAGAATGAAGATGTGCAAGCGCCATTGTCCAGAAAGAGATGCATGGCTTTCATTTTTACAGACTTCTTGCTCAGGGTCACTTCAGAAACTGAGGTCTTCGACTTAATAAGACAGGAGCATTGGGGCGCCTGGGGGGCTCAGCCAGTTGAGTGTCCGACTCTTGATTTCGGCTCAGGTCATCATCTCAGGGCCGTGAGATCGGCCCTGTGTCGAGGTCTGCCCTGGGCATGGAGTTTGAGATTCTCTCTCACCCTTCTCTCTGCCCCTCTCCCCTCCCCTCTCTCTCTCTGAAAATAAAAATAAAAATAATACAGAAGTATTGACATGACTTTCCAAACACGGAGTCTAACAAAGAAGTGTCTCTGATCAGATCACTCATTTGGGTAAAAGTCCTTCAAAGGTCTCACCATTAAATACATTTAATTACATGGGATAAAGGAAAAGTATACACTTGGAGCACATAGTGACCATCTCAGAAAATCCAGCCAGTGCAGGTAATTGGTTTTACATAAGTGGCCCTCCACCCTGGCGATGCGTGGAACCCCGCCAGAATACTGAGATGTTGCCTAGAGCAGCAGGCGACAAGGGGAAATCTGCTCTAGACCGCGAGCGCTCTCTCCGGACCCCAGGCCTGGCGGTTCCCGCGGAGGCGGCACGCGCGCGCGAGCGCCGCTAGGTGTCGCTGTGGGTCCGCGCGAGCCGGGCCTCCCGCTGCGCGCACACTCGCGCTCGCTCTGTTTTCAATCAACACGTTGTCAGTTTTCTTCCCCGAGGCCCCAGGGGTGTGCTAGGAATTTTTATTTCTTGAGAAATCCTGTGATTCAGCTGCCCTTTGTTGGCCCTGCTTGCGAACATGAGGACTGTGCTTGCTCTCCCCGCCGCCAGGCAGGGGGCTCCCTGGCAGGGCTCTTTGGACCCGGTTCCTCCTGTGAGCAGCTCGTCCTTGCCTTGCTCTCCACCTCCCCCTTTGGCCTCTTTCCTCCTCTTTTCATCTTTCTCTCCTGGTGCCCGGTGACAATACTGCCAAGGCCCCCTGCTAGACGCCTTGTCCTGGTTAATTTCAAGGCTCTCAAACCAGCTCCCACATCAACTGGCTTGCAGAGTCGGTCCTCACTTTCCACCTTCCCCTCCTGATTCTACCCCTGGCCTCACCCCCTTTCCCAACACAGCCACAAAACTAAGGCCACGCTGGAGTGGGAACAGGAGGCTAAGCTATCTTAGCTAGTCCTGGCACAAAGGGATTAGAAGCCACCCCTGCTTTCAGACCCCCACTTCCCCCTGCCGCTTGCTGCACCATGAGACCACCCGCCTTCCTTAGCTGTGAAAGCTTTCTGAGTCTCGATTCTTCAGAGGTAAGTTAGCACCTCCAGATGCATCCGTTAAATACAATTATTAAGTACAAAGGACCCCATGGGATCTTGGACATTGCAAGCATTCTATAAATGCAAAGTGATTTTACTTATTATTACATGGACCCTTAGGCAGACACATTAGCAGACACTCAGCCAAAGGTACAGACCTTAGGCCCTCATTCTCCTGAACACGTGGGTAAGACGGTGTGTCAAGGAAACAGAGTCTGGGGGCGTTGGGTCAGAGACGCCAAGCACCACCGCTGATTCTAACACTCTCCACTCATGTCAACAGCGATGACGCTGTTCTGAGCCCGGCTGGGAGCTGTCTTGGTCAATAGCAGTAGCTTGCTTGGCAAAATGCCCCGGTATCTGTCCTGGGGCCTGGGGGGGGGGGGCACTTGTGGGCGGAGCCAGGCCGCACTCCCTCCTCCGAGGGTTGGGTACGCCACTCCCTGATTTCTGGTCACCGCACTACCGTGGGTTTCTGTGGGTGACCACGGGGCAGAATGCTGACTGTGGCCGGCCGGACAGCCCTGAGGCCGCACACCCTGGAGAGCTTGGGGAGCGGTGGAAAGAAGAGTCAGCCCTTCGTCTTTCTCTGGATGTGTTTCTGGACTACTCGGTGGAGGAAGCTAAATGGTAGATAGAACCCCTGCCGTCCAGATTAGTAACTGCAGCCCCATCCACCCCCCTTTAGAAGAGGGAACGGATTCCGAGTGACCCAGATCTTGATTTACCCTCTTTGGAAGGCACTCGAATACTCACGGCCAAGACGAACCTGCTTTTTTTTTTTTTTTTTGAGCAGCAAACAGGTCGGGAATGTGTACAGAAGGGAGGAAAGAATAGACTGCTTTTTTCGCCACCCGAAGTCGCGGGCTCTGAGCTTGGCAGGACCCTGGGAGGCCAGTGGCCATTTCAAATCCCAACCCAAGCCAGGCGGGAGAAGACAGACCCCCGTGGGGCGTATGTGCTGGTCCGGAACCTGGTCCTGACGCTGTACCTGTGACGGCTTGATTTCTGCAGCGGAGAGAAGCCTCGGACTTTCGGGGAGGGAGTGATTGGGTCAGAGGCACTGCTGGGAGTGTTCAGTCATCCAACACCTTTACCCACCAGAATGCAAATCAAGGGGCATTGCAGCAGCCTTCCGGCATAGGCTTGGGCTTGGGCTCAAAGCAGGCACCCCAGGTTCCTGTCCTGTGACCTCTGGGCGGGTCCCCTCATCTCTCCAGCCCTCCGCTTTCTCATCTGTGAAATGCACGTGACGGGACCTTTGCAAAGGCGAGCCGTGAGGATGAGTTCACGCAGGGCAGCACGCCCAGCACACCTCAGACACACAGCTGCCATCGTGAGGCCGGCAGAGACAGAGCCGGAGGCCCCCCCGGCTGCAGAGGGAGCTGCCGTGGAGAAGCTCAGGGAGGTCCACCCGCACTGCAGACTACCCAGACTCCTCCTGCCGCAGTGGCCAGGGTCTGGGCAGGGCTGAATGCCCCCCACCACAACCTAGACTGGGGTGCTCCCCTTTCTTCTAAAAATTTGGGAAATCCTCAGGCCTTGCTGGTGAGAAGGCAAAATAGTAGAGCCACTTTGGAAAAATCTGGCAGTTTCTCAGAATGATCTAGAATTACCATATGACCCAGCAACTCCACTCTTAGAGAGTCCGAGAGAAATCAGAACATAGGCCTGCAAAAGAACGTGTATGTGAGTGTTCACTGCAGCATTATTCCTAATGGCGGAGAGGAGCAAACCACCCGGATAGCCAGCGGCTGACGGGTGCATAAACGCAACGCCTGTGCTCATCCAGGAGACCATCACTCACCCGTGGAAGGGCATGAAGGACCAGTACGTGCAGCACCAGAAATAGGTCTTGATAACATCATGCTAAACGAAATAAGCCAGGTCACAAAAGGACGGATACTCTATGATTCTATTTCTGTGAAATGGCCAGAATAGGCAAATCCCTAGAGACCGATGGATTAGTAGGTGCCAGCGCCTGGGGATGGGGATGACTGTTCATGGGACTGGGGTTTATTTGGAGGGAGGTGAAAATATTTTAGAATTAGATATTGGTGGTGGTCATACCACTTTGCGAATATACTAAAAACCCACTGAATTTTATGGTATGTGAATCAAATCACAATGTGAATAATAAAATTGTTAAAAAAAAAAAAAAGGGACGGTTTCACATGCCAGCTGGAGAATGCTCTCACCGTGGATAGAGAAAGGAGACCGGCAGTGTGGGGAGGGGCGGAGAGCCTTGCCTATAAATCAGATTAAACAGCTTCCCTCCCTCAGGCCATGCCAGGCTCGGAAAGGTCTAGGACTCCCTCCACACTTTTCTCAATGACGCAGAAATCAAAGGGCTGCGGGGATGCTGGGGCTCATCGTGTGGGTGGCAGGATGCTGGCTTCCTGACACCCACCCAGCAGGAAACACAGAGGAAGAAACCAGAGCTCCTGAGTGTGCTTTGCTTTGGTCTTAAGATTTATAAGGACCATGTTTTCCAAACCTCAAATTAGGACTGATAATGACGGTTCGTGCTCACGGGGATGGTAGGACATACCATTTTAAGTTAGGACTATCTCCCAAAATCTGATCATAAGGCTTCAGTTTTCCTGGACACATCCCTCTAAGCAGATAAGTTTCCTAAGAACTTAGACTCTTT
This sequence comes from Spilogale gracilis, assembly GCA_004023965.1. Lineage (NCBI taxonomy): Eukaryota > Metazoa > Chordata > Mammalia > Carnivora > Mephitidae > Spilogale > Spilogale gracilis. The sequence continues at coordinate 11,959 of PITA01015759.1, read as the reverse complement.
GGGAAGCTCCAGGGAAAAAATTTTTTTTCCTACAACTCAGGTCTCCTAGTGAAAGGTATTTAATCAGAACTGGACAGTGTTCAACCCTGATCTGTGATTTTACTTTCAGAGATTTTCATTACCAGCAGTCGACCGACCACGTTCTCGAAGCAGTGATGAGGACCACTGTGTTGTGATCAGAAGGTCGGTGGTACCTCACCATGCCCACACCCTCCACCTCCTCAGCTCCTGTGATCACAAGAAGGCTGAGCACGAGACAATACGATATTTTGAGAGAGAGACCACATTCCCATCATTTTTATTGAGGTGCATATTGATGTAAGTGTCCCATTTATTATTAGCTATTAATAATCTCTGCCTGCCTATTTTATAAATTAAGCTTTATCATAAACTTTAGGGATGTACAGGAAAAAATAATAGTACATGTAACACTCGGTGGGCTCTGCCATTTCCGGTATTCAAATATTCCAAGTATCGAAGGGTCTTGGGCTGTACCTGCCCCGGATGAGGGGGCTACTGGGAGCAGTAGCCTGAGAGCAAATCTGTGTAGTGCTTGGGTTGAATGAGGTGTCTCTAACCTTTCCCGTGGCTGGGCACGGGCTCCAGACCTCGAAAATCTGTGTGTGTTTCCTGTTTCCTCAAAGTCTTTTGGGAACATTGGCGGGAAGTTCGATGTAGCAGAAGCGCCGAGGGGTTCTCTTTACTTCCGCAGCACATGCGTGACCACCAGCCGCGACAGTGACGGATTTCCCAGGCCAGGCACGGGGGCAGTCGCATTTATGAGAAACTGTTCGGTGTTCTCTGAATTAGCTGGTCGTTTCCACTGACCGAGGGACTAAACCTTGCTGGGGTGCCTTAATCTAACATGGAATAGGGCGTGAGAGAATTCAGGACTTCCTTCCTCTCTGAGACACTCGTTCAAAAGGTTTCTTTACCCCCCCCCCCCATGTCTGCCATGCGGGACCAAACTACCGACATTCAGATCTGGATTCATCCAATAGCCACTTAATTGAGCTCTATTTCCAGCCCTGTTCCCTGCCTCCCAGGAATTCTATTCTCGTATCAGCAAAGATGCTTTTTTCTTTTTTTTTTTTTAAAGGTTTTATTTATTTATTTAAGCAGGGGAGAGGGGTGAGGGACAAGCAGATTCCACCCAGAGCCACCTCGGGGCTCAATCCCATGACCCAGAGATCACCACCTGAGCTGGATGCCCCCCAGGTACCCCCAGAGAGATGCTTTTAAAACATAAATGATATCCCTCAAAACCCTGCGATGGCTCCCATCATACCTGGAGTAAAAGCCAAAGTCCTTACTAGGGTCCCCAAAACCCTACATGATCCCCTGAGCCCTCACCATACACCCCCCACAGACACACATTCGCAGTCTGTCCCCCACAAACAGCCCCTGCAGTCACCTCCAGTCCTTAGGCTCCTCACCCCATTCCTCCGACGGATCCTCGGCTCGCCCCGGCCTTTGTATTCCCAGCCTGGAGGCTCTTCCCCTCTTCCAGCCAGGGCGCCTCCCCCACCATGGGGCATTCCTTGAGCACCCTCCGTAATGCGGCCGTCCCCACCCTCCAGAACCCTGACCCGGCCCATGCATCTATACACGGATCATATACACGCAGATACATATGAAATATGTACAGTGCATTTGTCATTCCTGTGGAGGTGAGCGAAGCCCAAGCCCATGGGAGAAGCGAAAGCTACTTACTCATCACTCACTGCAGCCAGGGAGCCGGCCACGCCACTCGGAATCTTTTTTTTTTTTTAAGATTTTATTTATTTGGCAGAGAGATGCGAGAGCCCACAGTAGAGGGAGTGAGAGAGGGAGAAGCAGGCTTCCCCCGGTGCAGGGAGCCGATGCGGGGCTGGATCCCAGGACCCTGGGATCGTGACCTGAGCTGAAGGCAGGGCGCCAGGTGCCCACCCCTTGCTTGGATTCTTGCAGAGATTCAAAGGCAGGCTGAGCAGCAGGAACAGGGAAAGCATCAGGCGTGCTCTGCGGGGGCTGTGGGCTCGGGGAGGCGGGCGGCGGGCTTGCTGGAGTGGGGAGCACCTTCTGTGACTGGCGAGGAGTGGATACTGGTCCTCGGTGGTTGATCCTCAGTCGGAATTGCACATAAGGTGAGAAGCCGTCCGTGACTCACCAAGCCCTGGCCATTCCGGGCAGATTGTTAGGGAAGTCACTGCTCGCCTTCCCAGGTTGTTTCTAGCGGTAGCAACCTGGCTTCCCGCGAGCCTGACTTATGAAAGTCGGGGGCCCGGAGCTGCTCGGTGTAGGTTGGGGCTTGGTTTCCCCGCAGGTTGTGGGTCAGAGTGCTGTTTTTATCTACGGTCCGACCACCGTTGTTCATCTGTCTATTCAGTCTTTCGCCCTTCACGAGGATATGAATAGTAAGAACACTGTTTTATTCACTTGATCCCCAGAGCCTAAAACAGTGTCTGGTGCCTCGCAGGCACGCAGTGACTGCCGCTGATCCTCACAATGTTTGTCCAGATCTAGTGCCGCAGCTCTGCCGCCGCCCGAGCCGCAAACCCGCAGCAAGCTCGCAGAATCCGGACCGAGTCCACCCACGTTTGCCGGGCGCTCGCCGCATGGCCGGCAGGCTCTGTCGGGGGCTGTGGTTATCACTCAGGTTACGCAGGACAAGCATCGGCTGAGAATGGGCTGAAGGCTGGGATTCTGCATGCTTTCGCCTTTGCTCAAAATCTCTCCTCTCTCTCACTTTGAACTCATGTCCACCTTGGAGCTCTCGAAGCTTCCAGGTCCTGCATTAGACTTGGAGACTGCTGTGGGCCACACCTGCTTTCTCCCACGCTGACCGCCTGTGCGACTGAGACTCGTTTAGTCCCCACAAAGGGCCCATGTGGGAGCTGGTTGTCTTTTTAATGAGCTGGTCATCTTCTCAGTTGGATTATTCCCTTTTAGATCAGGAGCTGCCTCTTAAATCCAGAACAGGTGGTCTGAGTCTCTCCCCACCCCTCCACCCTCCGATGATTGACCTTTTCCCTGAACTCCAGGTCCGGTGTCTCACTGGCCCTGGAATACTGCCATCCGGATGCAGAGGCTAGCCTGACAGCCCGTGACCAGGACCCCCTCCTCGGGCATCTTAATTATTTTCCGAGAAAGGCTCCCCATTAAGTCTTTTACAAAAATATTTAAATAGTTCTGAGTTATCTGTTCTTCTAGAAACGTTTGAGTTAATTTATCTTTCAGACAGAACATCCCAGGGAGAGGTGCCTGAGTGGCTCAGTTGATTAAGCGTCCTGACTCCTGATTTCGGCTCAGGTCATGATCTCAGGGTTGGAGATGGGGCCGTGAGTTAGGCTCTGTGCTCAGCAGGGGGTCTGCTTTGGGATTCTCTCTCTCTCTCTGCCCCTGCTCCCTCCCTCTCTCTCAAATAAATAAATCTTTAAATACATACATACATACATACATACATACATACATACATTTAAAAAAGGCGCACACACCTGCTCTCTTAAGGAACCAGGAAATGAACAGGCCAGGATGGAACGGGGTGTGGAATCTTCAGGCCTTATCAGCAGGCGGGGGTCAGCCATAGAGGCAGGGATCGGGGCCCGCTGTGTGAACTAGACATCCAACACCTGGCACACAGGAGCTGCTCCAGAAATGTTTATTGAATGAATGGGAGTTATAAACACGCACATGAAGTTTGAAACGCTGAACACCAAGATTCGGTAGCGATTGTTTTTAATATTCACTCCTCTTGCCATCACTAAGCACATTACATAAAAAAAGGGCAGCCAACGGAAGCGCAGGTGCGGAGGGGGGCTCCGAGGCGTGCGAGCGCCCAGGCCGGCTTGCTGCTGGCGAACCACGCATGCGCGTAACACCTGCTTCCCACGCGGCGCCGCGGGGAGCCTGGACCCCGGAACTCAGCACGTGGCTTCAAATCCCTCAACAACGACCGGCCCGTCAGCGGTCTGATCCCTGAACGTCTCTCCCCAGTTTTATGACTCAGAAGCAGGCAACTCCGCACTAGCTGCAGAAGTCCGTATGTGTTTACGGCCTTGAAAGGGAAGTGTGAGAACATTTCCCCAGGACCCACAGCACTCCCGAGCTTTATTTTATTCAGATAACCTACCTCCCCACACACCCAACCTGCTAAATGTTAGCAAACAAATGGCCTTGGGGCGCCTGGGGGGCTCAGGTCATGATCCCGGGCCCTGCTCCGTGGGGGTCTGCTTCTCTGCCCCTCTCCTGGCTCGTGGGCATTCTCTCTCTTTCTGTCCCTTGCTATCGTTTTCTCTCAAACAAAGAAATCTTTTAAAAAAGAAAGAAAAGACAAATGGCCTCAGCCCTGGACCTGGGACTTTTGATTTCCCCTCACCCAGGAGCCAAACGGGCAAAGGAAAAAGCAGATTTTCTCCTGGCCAAAGAACACCTCGCCTGGGGCTGCTCCTGACCCCGCGTCTTGACTTCCGCCGTCTCCCAACTTGCTCCCACCTTGGGGCTTGACCTGCCTGTCACCAGGGAAGCAACTGAGCTCCTCAGACTCCAGGCTTCAGGAGGTCCCTCCCTGTGCCTGGCTTAAATCTGCACTGGCCGAGAAGCCCAGTTCCCTCTTACCCTGTCCTCACTGGAGAAGGGGCAACAGCGGCTCACCGCGGTCCTTTTAGTCATTCTTAATGGGCTCATAAACAGTTATTAGGTCCCCTTCAGCCTTCTCTGGGCCTCATTTTACTTGCATTCAGGCTGAGAGCTTCTGAGGAAGGCATTTTACTCAGAGCTCCCCAGATCTGTGGAGTCTTAAATGGGTAATCAGCCACTTCACCCACTTTAACCTCCACAAATGAACAGCTCTGCCTCCTTTTGCAAAATTTAAATCTATTCAAGGGAGTTCCCTGGCAACCAACCCTTATTAATAAATCACGCCTGCTCTAGGCCAGGCCAGGGCATCTTTTAAATGTCTCCTTCTCTTGAGAAGTCACACTGGGGTACAGGCACACCATAAACACACAGCTAGCATTTGCACAATTGTGGGCCTGGGGAGTCATCTGGCTCCCCAGCTGAGAAGGGGCTGGGTCACTCTAATAGACTCCTGGGTCTTTCTGGTGGTTATTGGCCTAGGAACATAGCAGCTGTGGGGGACTGGATGCAGAACTACAGCAAGGCCTGCTCAGCGTCCACTAGGAACATACTGGGAAATTCCATTTTCTACTCCCTCCTGCTACAGTTCATGCCCACTGGGGAAAGTACAAGTTGTACGGTTGGTTCGAGCTTCCCATTGTGTCTCTACTCTAGGTCTTGTGGTTCCCTCCAATGGCAGGAGCTAGGGGAGGAACGGGGCAGGGAGGTGGGACCATGGGTGTTGTTTTAGCTTTGAGAGAGAGTGATTTCATTTCAAGAGAAGTCTTAACCAGGATGGCTAAGATGCAAAGGACCCACAACATGAAGTGTGGACAAGGAAGTAAAGTAATCGGAACTCTCAGTCACTGCTGGTGGAAGTATACGTCGGAGTCACCAACTTTGGGATTCTTGGCTGACTCCAGCAACAGCTCTACAAATTCCACTCTTAGGAATATGCTCAGAAGGAACAGAGGTTTGTGCTCAGCAAAAAAAATTTACACGAGAAAGTTCATGATGGGATTTATAATAGTAAAATACTGGAAGCAGCCACCCAGGTGCAGAATGGATAAACTGAGGCATAGTCCTGCAACGGAAAGGGACACCGTGGATGAGAACAGGGTCACATGCATGAATCTCACAGACGGGATGCCAGACACAGAGGGACTCAGGTGGCTCAGTCGGTTAAGCACTGACTCTCGGTTTTGGCCCAGTCACAATCTCAAGGTTGTGGGATTGAGCCCTGAGTCGAGCTCTGAGCTTAGTAGGGAGTTTGCTTGAGATTCTTGCCCTCTCCCTCTGCCCCTCCCCTTTAAAATAAATAAATAAATCTTTAAAAAAACCCAAACAAACCCAGACACAAAAGAGCTTATTCTGTGTGATTGCATTTATATGAAAATCAGAAAAGGCAAAAACTAATCTACGATGACAAAGGTCAGAACAGCGGCTGCCTCTGAGGGGAGCCTATTATGAGCGGAATAGCTTAGATCTGTGTGCTTGATTGAATATAAGTTATATCTCCATATAAAAAGAGTATAGAAGGTGTCCATTGTGTTTTCTTCTTCCCAGAAGAATATCTCATTATTTATTCATCCTTTTTTTTCACCACTCTGCTTCTTTTGAAACAGATCTGAGGTGACTTGTGAAGGTGTGTGGCTTTGGGTGTGTTCATCAGGGAAGAAATTGGAGCAGTGTTACACTAAGGGCAGGGGATCGTGGTGAAACCGGCTGTGGGGGAGCCCGGGGTGTTTATAACAGGACATCCTGAGCGCGTCGCACAGAGCTTCCCAGCAGTCAAAGCAAAGAAACATGAATCCACATCCAAAAGTTAACTGTTCATCTGATCGGAGGACAGGGACCCGAGAGAAATTTCTCCCGTGCACTCTCAGAAAAGGGCGACTGTGTGTGTTTTGAACAGCCTATTTAGGGCCCTGGTTCTCCGAGTCCTTCAGCCCATATTTTCACCCCTGGTGCTCCCACCCCTACCTTCATGGGAATTAGGGCAAGGCAGTCTCCCAGGCACGCTCAGAGCCCCTCCCCTGGGCTGCAATGTGGAGCCTGCACCCACATACCCGTTACTTTCCTGGGTGCGGTTTGGGGGAAGCCCTGCTCGTGACGGCTGGGTCTCTGCTCCTTGTCGTGCCAGGCTTGCCATGCTGGCTTCTGGAACCAGGTTGTCCTCGGCTGGTGCTTTGCTACTCAGTCCATCTCGCTCACTGGTGCTCCTCTGTGGTCTGGCCTCTTCCCCAGCAACAGTTCTGCTCGGAGCAGCTCCCTGGGGGCTGAGCTCTTTCCATCTCGGCATTTGGGTTGAGGGATATTTCCACTTTCTGGCTCCCGTGTTTGAGTTGAATTCATATACCGCCCCAGTAACTAGGGAAAAAATATATAACCACCATATAAATAAAGGAATTCCAGTGCTCTACTCCCCCATCTCTATCCTGCTCCATTCTAACCCCAAGGAAAAACGAAAGGCACGAGGAGGGGAAGTCACGGAGAGAGGAAACAGGCTCGTGCATGGCACAATCTTCACCAGCCTCTCTTTCTACGAGCTTTAGGACTCTGACCACACAGGTAGCAGCTTTAGGACTCTGACCACACCTCCCTGGAGAGACAGGCTTAGGACAGGCTCTCGGTTGCAAGGTTAGAAAACCACATAAATCTTGAATTCCATGTCTAAGTTGGATAAATTCAGTTCAGTTTCTAATGGGGTTACCCATTATGTTCTGATTTTTTGTTTTAAGATTTTTTTTTTTTTTTTGAGAAAGAGAGAGAACAAGAGATCCTGAGCTGTGGGGAGGGGCGGTGCAGAGGGAGAAGCAGGCTCTCCACTGAGCAGGGAGCCAGAAGCGGGGCTCGATCCCAGGTCCCCAGGATCCTGACCTGAGCTGAAGGCAGACGCTTCACCCACAGAGCCACCCAGGTGCCCCTGACGGGTTTGTTTTCAAAGCCCCATGAATCCCAGGGACAAGGAGGAAGTGCCCGGGGTATGGAGAACAGGACTCTGACTTGGATTCCCGTTGGGCTAGCAGGGATTTGTCGGCACACACGGAGACGGCCCCGTGGAGCCGTGCCGGGAAGCCACGTCGGCGGAGTCAGAGCAGCAGACGATAATTGTTCACATTAGTGCACTTGACGCCTTTCCTCCTCCTTCCCTTCTCTCAAGCACACACATGTCGATGACAGCCATGGGCCTCCCGGGCTTTGGCCCCAGAAGACGGAGGCTCAGGCCACCCCCTGCTCTTGTCATTTCCGTGCGGCATGAGTGGCCTCTCGGCAGAGGATCCCACCAGCACTTATGCTAATGTGGGCACATTATGGTAACAAGTACCTAATAATAGAGGGAAATTTAATTCCAGCAGCAGCAGCAGCCTCTCCTGGAGAGGAGCCATCCTTCCGAGAAGGACGGAGCGGCTTGTGCATGAGGATGGCAGGGCGCCAGCACACTTGCCTCCCGAGTTTGGTTCCCTTCCCTTTATTCACATCTATAATTGAGCCTTTGTGAGTGGAGGGATGTGTGTAAAGAAGCTAAATTTGGAGCTGGTTTCATGGGGGTGAGGGGAGCTCTGGAGGCCAGTTTTACCTTATGTTCATCTTGCCGACCGAGAAGAAATTCTTGGCCCTGGTCTAGGGAGAAGGGGAGTCAAACGTGCCATCTCTCCATCTCTCTCGCTACCAATACGATGGCGTTAGAAGCATTCAGAAAGGACTGGGGGAGGAGGTCGAGCTCCAAAGGGCAGACAGAATGCACCAGCCCCTGAGCTGGCTTACCATTTAGGAAGGGAGGCCAGTCGGGGCTGGAGGCTTTTGGTGGAAGTCCGTGGAAGGCCTGGCCGGTGGTCAGATGCTTGAGCACCTGCCAGCTCCGAGGCCCTCTCCCCCAGAGAAGGCAACAGGAAGGGTCAGGCAACATGATCAAACAGGGCGGGGGGAGGGGCAGGCTGAGTCAAGGGCAGGACCTTGGATAGGCTCCTCCGTGAATCCACTCCCCTGAAGTTTGGGAAGCACCTTTTGGATGGATGGTATTGCCATTTAATTACCTGGGTCGACGGCTTCTCCATCAAACACAGAGCTCATCTGGATTGTTTCCTAGGGAGAAAGAGATAGCTTCAAATCCCACTCATCTTCACGCCTCCCATGGGGCCAGCAGCTCACCATCACAGCCTGTGGAGTTCCGTTCCCAGGGCCTCCTTGACCCTTGTCTACTCACAGGGACCCTGCTTGATGCTGGGGACCCAGAGTGAACATGACAGGCGTGGGGGCTGCATGCATAAGGCTTGCAGTCAGGGGGAGCCCTGCCAACAGGTGCCCTGTGGGACTCTGGCGTGCTGGGCAGGGGGCGCAGGAGGACATCTAATCCAGCTTGGGAGGCAGGAAAGCATTCCAAGTAAAGGCTATCTAAGCTGCACAGGAGGAAGAGCGGGAATGCCATGCAACTTTGGCTGAGATTGCCTTTGCCTCAGTGGGATCTGCTGGGCAGGCGGGCGAGGCAGGCAGAGGACAGTGCTCCCACCCTGGGCTCCGGCTGTGTCCCCTTGTCTGGGCCAACAGAGTTGCCTCTGGGCCTGGGCTGCCTTCCCTGTGCCCTGGGCTCCGTCTGTGTCCCCTTGTCTAGGCCAACAGAGTTGCCTCTGGGCCTGGGCTGCCTTCCCTGTGCCCTGGGCTCCGTCTGTGTCCCCTTGTCTAGGCCAACACAGTGTTGCACCTGGGCCTGGCCTGCCTTCCCTGCGCCCTGGGCTCCAGCTCCCCTCCTTCCCCTGTTTTCTGTGCCACCCTTGGAGGACCTGACCTCTGTCCCCATGGAAACACCCCCTTCTCTCACCAGGTGAGGTGCCCTTCTTTAGCATGCTGATGAGGATGGCGTTTGACCTCCAGGGGGCCTTTCGGCAGGCACCGGTTCTCACCCCACCAGCCATCACGCACGCACTGGCCCACAGCTCCCCAACTCCAGCGACAGAGGAAGTAGAGACCATATGGGTTTCAGCCATTCGAACAGTTCAGCAGGTACAATTTTCATAGTCAGGGGAGCTCCTTATTTAATTGATTAATTTAATAGTACATATTTTTAAGGTGCTCTCTGAGTGGCATCACCAAGGGGACTTGTCAGACACTAAGACTAAGGTAATAAAAGATCCCCTCTTCCTCCTGAGTGTAGATAGGCTCGTCGGGATAAGCACTTAGGTCCTGGACCTCAAGCAGAAATTCTGGAGCACAGAATAGCATTCATCATCGTGCATCTCATTCCCCCCATTTATGGGTCTTGGATCATAACAGAATCTTATCAGGGGGTGGGGGAGACTGGGGGAATCGCCTTCAACTTGTGTCACTTCCTGCGGGCAGATCAGGTTCAGTAAAGAAAAACAAGAAGGTAAAGCTGGGGGGCAGTGGGGAGACTCTCCACACTTAGCTTGTAACACTGGGCATTTGTGTGACTCGCGACCCCAGGGCGGCTGTTCTCGCTCCCATACTGCGGATGAGGAATCTAAGTCTTGAAGAGGCGGAGGGAGTTTGCAAGGTCATACGGCCCAGCAGGCCGAGCCCACGCCTGACCCAAGCACTGCCCCGTCTCCCTCGCTTTTCCGAGAGGTTGTGAAACAGCAAAGGAAAAAATCAAACCCACCAAAGGCTAAGGCTCCAGTTCTGGTCTTTAAGCTCCTTCCCCCCAACTCACTCTCCTGGAGAGCTGGTGTAGATAATAAACACCACTACTCAATATTTATGAAATCCACGTCTGCAAATATATCAGCAGACATGTTCAGTGGAGGGAACAAATTCTATCAGGAGCTCGTCACACAGAAATCTGTCCCAGTGGCCAAGTGCAAGCGTCCCCCTGAATGACAAACATGCCGTGAGGCTGGGGCAGGGTCTGCCTGCGGGGGACGGGAGTGGCCCACCACAGGTCACCCAAGCCGGGGGCCCTGCGGCCCACCACACTTACCACCAAGACCTCTGGCTCCGTATTCTTCATTTCTGCAGGGAATAGAACAGATAGAAGTGAAGCTCCTTGGACACTTAATCGACCTTAAACTTCTCCCTCCACAATGCGGTTTCATTCTAACAGCCTTTGAGCTTAGTGCCGCAGACCTGACAAGGAATTCTCTGTCTGTAGAAATGTTTACTGACAGTTTTCTACCTTCTCAGAAAAATACACACACACACATGCATGCACACACATAATAATAACACACAGAATTTTTTTGGAATGACTGGACCTGGTAATTAGCTTTTTACTGAAAGATGAGAAAGATCCAGTTGACCCATTTGTTCAGAATGTGAGGATTCTTCGCATCCATTCTCTGTCCTGTCTGTCCCCATAGCCTGGATTCCCCTTGAGGCAGCAGCTTCTGGGGCTGGGTCTGTCATCCCCTTAGGCTTGCTTTCTTTATTCTGTTGGGAACTTGCTCTCCCCGCACATCTGACTGTACCCCACCCCTCTTTCTGACTCACCTGACCCAAATAACTTGTGAAAATGATGAAATATGTTACAATCTGGGAATAAGGTGTCATTTGTTCTTGCAAAAGAGGCATCTGTCCCATTCAGAGCATTCACTGTCCTCGGGTGTGGTCCCGCTCCTCCACATGTAGTACAAGTCGGTACTGTCTGTGTCTCACTCATGGAGAAGTCTTTACTCCTGGCCCGCTTGCCGGGGAACAGACCTCTAGGCGCCTCAGTTCAGTTGGTAGGAGGCAGGTCTCGGTAGGAACCAGGCAAGACCCAGAGGAGAGATCTAAGAATGCAAGTGGCACCGTGTGCCCTGCCCTTCCCTTTCTCCGGCTACATCTGACTTCTGCATCATTTAAGCCACAGGAGATGTGACTGAAAACACACCAAGACAGAACTCCACCCCGATTCTCTGCTGAGTTGGAACCCTTTTATTTAGCACAAGAGAGCAAGCAAAACCCAACGACAATGAAAGCCACAGACAAAGAGAATAAGCACTGGTACTTACCTCCTTTCTTCACCCTATGAGGAAGAACAAGAGATGGACAAGAATTAGCCTGATTCTGCTCTGGATCATATATAATAACTTGGGGGATTGGGCAACCGTGTTCCTTGGGATTCAGGGATTGATTGAAAGAGGGGCCAGGCTTGGGGACTAAGGTCAAGGCTGGGCTCCCATCCCTGCACCAAATGGGACAGCTGCATCACTGTCGAGGTGATCACTGTCGGTGTGCGACCACTGTCGGTGTGCACCTACTGTCAGTGTGCGACCACTGTCGGTGTGATCACTGTCGAGGTGATCACTGTCGGTGTGCGACCACTGTCGGTGTGCACCTACTGTCAGTGTGCGACCACTGTCGGTGTGATCACTGTCGAGGTGATCACTGTCGGTGTGCGACCACTGTCGGTGTGCACCTACTGTCA